>NW_025912022.1:11072-21085 GCF_018835915.1 Vigna umbellata
TGTTAAAAACCAGAGAGATGGCACAAGCTGGTTAGGTTTAATCAAACCAGCTTATGGTGCAGGATATTTTCAAACAACTTAAATCCAATCATATTAATCGGTTTCCAATGAATACAGGTTTGGCACGCAAAATGAACTTAGGAAAGGCTCTCATGAGGAGAATTGGAAAGCAAAAAAACAAAGATAAGGTTGCAGATTTTGATCCAAATTATCGAAAGCACAAATGGTAAACTAGGCAAAGTAGGTGTGATTAAAAAATGCCTAGAAGAAAGAAAGCTGAAAAACAATGTTGCATCAGATTATTGTAAAAATTTTGGCCTTTAGGCCACTGGTATGCAACACGAGCTTATTTAGCTGTTCCACTGCCTAATCGGCAATGCGGTTTTTATCGGTAAGAAATCTGGAATTGTGAAACCTTCTTTTAAATTCAATGAACCAAAGCTTTTGCTAGGACCAAGTTAGGAACTAAATTGATCGCAGTAATTCGCAATCAAGGCTTTAAAATTAAAATTCTGCAAAAAACTATACCAGAAAAAGTGCTTAGAAATTAGGTGGTGAATGGTCCAGTTTGCACAAAGTCAAATTGGACTGTCTTAATTTTAGTGATTTGAGCAAATTTGGATCTTACACCAAAATATGAAGGTGTAGTGCAAACTGCCCAGAAGACGGCTAAAGATGTCTTTTTTTAGAATCAGAAATTTGCGACTATGGCAGTTGCTATTCACACCAAACTTTGGCACATTTCACCATCCAATTTTTTAGCAAAAGAATCACAACGATATGTTAATAAATTAAAATGACGCTAGGACAGCAAATCCGAACAACTTAAAACAAGATCCTGCTAGGAATGAGCTGAAAGATGGTCCAAATATGAATTGTCTAAATCTGGACAGATTCAAAATCATAAAAAAAAACAGCACAAAAGACATTCAGGTCAGAAAACACTGCAGATCGGTCCAACTGCCGGTATCAAATGATTTCTGGATACTACAAAATGATTGCCAAACCAGAATAGTATTGTCTTTAGACAATTCTGTTCAAAATGGTATGCACCTCATTATTATTATTGAAGACATCAACACAGCCAGGAATGATGTTTCTATATAGTGCAGTTAGTTTCAGGAAAAAAAATGAAAAATCAGGGTTTGAAACCAGATTTGAAATATGACACAATTGCACTCGTACATGTGGATGGATTTCAATAATACACTGAGCTATGACAAAATGTTAAAAGAATGAAGATAACACGGGTAAAAGAAACACACAAGGACGGCTAAACAGGAATATCAAGCAAAAGAACGACCGAGAGATTAATCATTGATCATTCCATGATGGTTTCTATTGAAAATCCAGTCAACAACCAGCCACGAATTATCCCAAACCCGCACTTTCAGCTTAGAACATTTGACAATATAAAACACCAAAACACTCCATTAGCGGACACAAGACAAGCATTAGATTTCCAGAATAAAAGAACTCAAAGCAAATGGAAGAACCAGATTTTGTAATTAAACAGATGTGAATGTACAATAAAGACAATTAAAGCTGGAAAACAAAGAAAATCAAACATTGGGGAATTCTACTGGAATTAAAAATTTAAGGAAACAGTGGTGCACAGAATAGAAAGACACGCAGGGAGTGGTTTGGATTGACATAATGGAATGAAGAAAAAAAATTGACTTAATGTAGCTGGAAGTGATGCAGAACCCAAGGCTCTGAATACCACTTGATGTTGAAGGATGCTCCAGCAGAGTTGTGGTTTGAAGGCAGTAGAAGTGAATGATGCAATGGAATCACGAGTAGAGTTGCATATAGATCACCAGATGCAGTGGCAGCGGACACGAAGTGAGGTTTATACAGCAGTGGGGCAGAGTGTGAATTTAGTGGCTCGAGAGATGGAGGAAGAGCTTCATGATGAGTGGATATTTCTAACTCAGAAGGCCTTCACGGAAGGAAGCTAGAAGAGAAGAAAAGACTCAATAATAGGTGACTTTTGGGAAGAGTTCTGGTTGCTGGAAAATGCATCAGCATAATAAAACTCAATGTATTCAAAAGTGATTTACAGCTTTTCCTATGAGATTTTATAGATTAATCTCAAGGCTCTAAGCACTCAACTTTCACGTGGAGATCTGAACCCATGTGCTACATGTGTATAGCGTCTAAAAACGTAAAAATCAAGTTTTATGTGAAGAAAAACAATTACTCATGCAACCCCATAGAAGGATAAGTACACCCCTTTTGTATAGAAATGTCCTTTTTACCCTTCTCCATGTTTTGGCAGATTTGGCATATCTTCTTGTTCTCCAATTTTCCATCCAAAATAGCAAAATAGTACTTGACCTTAGGAGAATATTCATCTTGGGCTTTTGGCATTCCTCTTGGGAGGGGTCCTATGGTGTTAGACCTTCTTGTATCACATTGACCACATAAAACCTTAGATAACAAAGGCTTACCTATAGGAATAGCGACAGGGTCTTTATACAACTTGGCAAGTATAACACACACCCAAAACCTGTGTCTCAATGCAACCACTTCTCCCCCTTCCACCTCTTCTGCTCAATAGTCAACCGTATCGTCAAACACCTGATCATACATTCGTTTGGCAGGTAGTGTTTGAACACTAACATGCCATATACAAAGTCCTGCTTACTAATAAAACAAGTCAAACAACAAACTGTATGGGTAATCAAAATACAATCCTACGTACCTTGTTCCTTCTAGTTGCACGTCCCTTGGTCGACTTTGATTGACACAAGTTCATTCCATCCATGCAAGACTTGCCACCCAACACAAAAACTGAAATTACATTACACC
Organism: Vigna umbellata; assembly: GCF_018835915.1. Next base: position 13,887 of record NW_025912022.1, read on the forward strand.
AACACAATGAACTAAAACAACAAATTGGAAATCATAACAAACATTGTCAGCATTTGTTAAAACACAACAAAAAAGAGAACAAAAAAATAATAGTCATTTATTAATTCATATAATTCGTGCCACATAAAAAAACTGATATGTGACACAATGCATGACGAGAACATAACTGGCTACCTTAGGGCACAAAAAATAAGGTAACGGGTGCCGTTTGCCACACCAAAGGCCAATCTGCGTGCCAGGCACTCTCATTTTGGGAGGTTTGTGCTTGTTGTTTTCCCTCATTTAGTTATGTAACGTGTTCTAAGGGAAGCTAGGGAACAATTTATTAACATTTTTGAACATATTCTGCCCATAAAACAACATTTTGCTAACAACATGCACAGGAACAGGAACTGTCTACTTAGGCAAAATAAGAACACAGTGGGTACCTGGGGATGCCAGTTTATGCACCACAAGGCCCACTACAGTCCTACGCACGTCTCATTTTGTGTGGCTTGTATTTGTTTTCCCTCATTCAGCTACGGAGATAATAATTTGGGGAAACAATTCTTAAACATTTATACAGCAAATTCGTCTTTCGCCCATAAAAATACATTCTTAGGACCTTGGTTCACCAAAAATTACTGCTTACCAAAGACGAGATGAAGGGGTTATTGGGTTTGAAGTTTTTGTGACAGCAAAGGCCAACTCGGTCCATTGACTACCAATCGACAAGCATTACAGCACTAATGTAAGAGTTAAGCAAGAAGTTGTATAAAAATTGGTTAAAAGTACAGATCGTTTACTGGGAGACGTTCATACATAACCAAATCAAATCCAAAAACAACATCATCCATGTATTAAACATTCATTCCACTGAAAAATCAAAAAATAAACCAACCTTGAGTGAAGACAACGTGTGGCGGTTGCAACAGAGCCAATTGCCTAAGGTGTGGGTGGGATTGACAACCCGGAAAACCCTCTTTTTGGTCCTCTGAACGGCCCAACACTCCGGCGAGACTCCGGCGAGACTTCGGCGAATCTCCCGCGGCACTCCGGGACAGGGACGGAACCACCTGGGACGAAGCGACACCTTCAACGCCTCCCTAAGTCGCTGGGCCGGAACGAGACCAACACACGATCCCGTCTTGACGTCGTCGATCGCAGAACGCGAGTCGCGTGAGCGGCCAGTGCAGGGCAAAACAGAACGGGCTGGAGGGTTTTTGATCTCTCCGACACGGACTTCGACCTTCAACGGCGCACTCCGGCAACCACTCCGTCGTTCTCTCTCTCGCTCGTGAACCCTTTCTCGAACTCTCTCGTCTCTCTGTCTAGGTCACAGTATCCTTCCCCAATGTTCGCGCCGCTTCTCTCTCTACAAAGTTCGAATATGAATTCGAAATTTGAAACGCAATCACTTACTCTGCCCGTGCCCGTCCCTCGCCACGTCACAATTGAAGCAGCTTTTCTCAGATTTTAGCAGCTTTTCTCATCGAAACGTGGACCGCTCACATGCTGACACGTGTGCCGTGTCCAAATGTTGTCAAACTCAGTTGTTCAAGTATCATTATCCTTTTTTCTCTCACCTAGATTTTGATATTGAGGACGAGACAAAACGTATATCCACTCTTTCTAACGGGCCTAACCAAAGTGATAACACTAGTGCAGTAAGGGGAAACGACAGCGGTTATTTTCGTTCATAGACAGTGGTTCCAGAACCGATGTATATACAGGCAAGGCAAAAAGTCTACCACTTTTTGCCTCGGTTGCCAACCGAAACGAAAAAAAAATAGGATTTTGCCTCGGTTGAAACATAACCGAAGTACTAGGAATTTTGCTTTTTTTTTATGTTTTTTTTGAATCATGCGAGGCTGTATGTCCCAAAAAGTTTAAAATTAATTTCCTAATCCGTAAAATCAAATTGCTTCAATAATATATTCCAAATGAAAAAGACAAAAGCAATTATGATTCATTTTAATGAAAGTACAGTAGTCCGGTCACATCTCTCATCATATCCCAAAACCCCATCGGCGCACTCTCATGAGAGATCTGGTGATCCAGTACGGTGTCCTCAGCCACGACGGCGCTAGAGAGACAGGGTCGTCCTTAAAGGAGCGAGAAGTAGTAGAAGAAGTGGCTCCTTCGTTGTTGCCGACGATGATGGTCTCGTCCTCTTGGGGAGAGAAGTTTGGTTGCTGGACGGTGAGTTGAGTTGGTTGCACCAGCGTAGGCAGCAGGACTTGCAGATCTACCCTCAATGTAGCGGTTGATGAGGGACCAGTTACGGGGCCCGATCAACGAGACGGGTGAGGATGCGATCCTCCTCGGCGCTCTAGGGGCTTTTGATTCTCTTGGGGTTGGAGTCGGAAGAGGAAGAATTAGAAGAAGAATCAGGGGCCTTTGAATCTGAAAAACGAGCTTTCTCGCTTGCACACTCTACATTCCTGATACAAGAAGGTCTAACACCATAGGACCCATCACAAGAGGAATGGCCAAAAAGCTCCAAGATGAATATTCTCCTCAAGGTCAAGTACTATTTGCTATCTTTGGATGGAAAATTGGAGAACAAGAAGATATGCCAAATCTGCCAAAACATGGAGAAGGGTAAAAAGGACATTTCTATACAAAAGGGGTGTACTTATCCTTCTATGGGGTTGCATGAGTAATTGTTTTTCTTCACATAAAACTTGATTTTCACGTGTTTTAGACGCTATACATGTAGCACATGGGTTCAGATCTGCCACGTGAAAGTTGAGTGCTTAGAGCCTTGAGATTAATCTATAAAATCTCATAGGAAAAGCTTGTAAATCACTTTTGAATACATTGAGTTTTATTATGCTGATGCATTTTCCAGCAACCAGAACTCTTCCAAAAGTCACCTATTATTGAGCTTTTCTTCTCCTTCTAGCTTCCTTCCAGTGAAGGCCTTCTGAGTTAGAAAATCCACTCATCATAGAGCTCTTCCTCCATCTCTGCAGCCACTAAATTCACACTGCCACTGCTGTTAAACCTCACTTCTGTCCGCTGCCACTGCATCTGGTGATCTATATGCAACTCTACTCGTGATTCCATTCATCATTCTACTGCCTTCAAACCACAACTCTGCTGGAGCAACTTCATCACAATGGGTAGATAACATGAGTGGGTTTTATTTTGGGGGCAAATGTATTAAGTTTACTGAATTTGATGTGTTTCTGTCGTTAGGGTTGCCTATTGTTGGTGAAGTCATAGATTTAAATAAAGTTGGGCATCGTAGTGTTTGTAGGGAGTACTTCCCTGAGGGGAAATTCGATGTGAGAATGATATATGACTTCTTGTTAGAGGAACATGAAAATTTTCCAATAGAACATTTTTGCAGCTTGTATATATTAGTAGGGATATCAGAGTTCTTGGTTCCGAATCGAAGTGGAGTAGTATTTCCAATAATTTTTGACCTTGTTTGGGAGTTGGGGTGTGTGGCTAAGTACAATTGGGGCAATTTAGTTTTTAAGTACTTTGTTGAAAGTGTGTGTAGTGCTTCAACAACAATGAAGAATGAAACAACCAAAAGCCATATTCATGTTCAAGGATGTGCTTACTTGTTGCAGGTACGTGTTTGTTATGTAATTGTTAGTGAAAGACAAGGATTCGTTATTGTTTTAATAATTTTTATTGTCTTAGATGATGGATTAAACATTTGCAGGTATGGTTTTGTCACCATTTTGTGACATCGAAGTCCATTTACAGTACACGGGTAACAAAATTCCCAAGGTTGTTGAACTGGATTGATATGAATATTGGGGATAAGTTTATCAAAACTGCTTTGGCAAAGGGATCGGTGAGTAGTTGTTGATTACAAGAAGGTGCAAAGTTATTTATGATTTGTGTTATTATGAAAAAAAAAATTGTTAATGACATTGCAGGTTGTTATTGATGTTGGTGTGTCCAAAGAGGAGCTTTCTTATGGAATGGTGAAAGACGCTTGTGAGAAATTTGGTATTCCATTTAAGAAGCAAAATGGAGGAGATAAGGAAAAATTACTTTTTATTGTACAAGAACAAACACGGGTAATTGCGGACATGCAAAGTAGTATTAACGATTTAACAAAGTTGGTTGAAGCAAAAAATGAAGATAAGAATGAAGATTTTGTGGAAGAACCGTTGTGGGGAAGTGAAGATGGTTGTCAAACTACACCGGTTGAACCTGACCAGCAAACCCTGGTGGTTGAAGGTGGATTTGAAATGCAACAAAGCACAATGTATGATCGTATGAAAGCGCAACCCCGAATACGGGTTAAGAGTGTCGTAAAAAGAACTCCTTATACTGCAAGTGTTAGAAGAAAAAAATGAGTACCTGACTAAGTTGTATTACATTACGAATTTAATTTTTAGATAATGTTATCATGTTTGGAATCATGTTGAAACAGTTGTTCGAATTTTGAAAACGTTGGAATCCTTTTTTGAATTGTCATCATATAATTTTTGTTGTCTGTAATGGTTAATGACATAACCAGGGAGTTCAAATGAAGTTGGTTGAACATGAAATGAAGTTTTTCGAAATGAAGTTTGTATGATATTGATGGGGAATTTGAGGCATGACAATGGAGTTTTTGTCATGGTTGTGGATAGAAATATGGTTTTGAAATTGATTATTATTTTTGTTACAGCAGAACTCATAAAAAACAAATGAAGTGGAAATATATTGTTGGTCATACAGCATCATTGTTCAAACTGAACATTACAAATTGATTAAGTCCATGTTGAAGTAAGTAACCGTGGTGAGCAAAAGTAATAACATTAGTCCCCACTTAATTGAACGGTGATACCATTTGTGTTTTGTTAGGTGCATTTGTTGTTTTGTAACATCATTTTGGGTCTTAGGTTGTCTTATTTATTGATAATTTAGCAGGCTTAATATATTAAAATATAATAATTTAGAACATGATGGTCAATATTACAAGTTCAAACTGTTTATGAAATAGGTAGTGCACCGTAGTGTGCATAAGTTATAAAGTAAGTAGGCAATGATATTAAATACCATTGCAGACGTTATTTTTTGATTTTGTATTATGATGATTTTATTTTATAAATTTTCAACAGTGGATGAAAACCTTGATGTCGAACTAAGTCTACCTTATTGGGCATTTTTGTAAGGTAGAAAGATGTTTTACAAGTTCACAAACCCCTGTGGGCAAAACTGATAACATAAGTACCCAAATATTTTAACTAAAGTCCTAGTTATGTACAATAATTATATATAATATTTTGAAGACAATATATGACTTAGGGCATGTGTTTTGATGTGTAAAAGGTTAACAAATTTGTAGTAATAAACCTTTTGTTTGTTAAAATATTTTAGTTAATTTTGGAAAAAACTTAATTATTTTTGATTATTTATGACTATATTATTCAGTAAATGGGAAATGTTAGTGATGATTTTGACAACAAATTGTATGAAGACCAACGTGGTTGACAGAAATAAGTAAAAATTGCATTATCATTAGATCATAAAAATTCAAAGACAGTAACATGAATTTGTAATGTGGATTATGGTTTACACTGAGATTGGATGTATAACAGTACAGGGACATCCATTAATATAAACTTAAACTAAAATATCATTTCCAAGATTGTTAACCTCAAAGACTAGGACGTCTCCCTCCTTCAACCCATATTCCATGCAAAATTCCTTCCATCCTTTGCCAAACTTTGTTGAATTGCGAGTGACAGAAACCAAAACACTACACATGATGCCGTCCTTCTGTCCAAGGAGCATAACCTGTGTCAAGCCTTTGCTCCTGATAAGATTCCCAAATGCAATTTGCAAGTCCTGTGCAGTAACAAATATGAAGTAAATGACATTGTCCAAATTATGAAAAGTATATACCAAAAACAAAAATTAGTTACGACGTACCAAATGACTTCCCTGTGCTTGTGATTTTGTCAACTTCACCGGAAACAATGAGGTATCAGGATAATTGGTAGCATCATGAATGAAGGATTCCCTAGTCTCTTGGGAGCAAGCACCGAAATATATGGTGATATGGAAATTATTATTACCCACATAGTCGAAGCTTATGTGGGAATCCTTCAATCTTTCAGGGTATATGTTTCTCATTTCACCCCAACCATTAGTTATTATTGGATTGATTGTATCCATGTTATAAGTCACCACATGCGTGTGACCATTGTTGTCCACCAAGGACCATGTGGGTCCTAATTCATTTTGAAAGGCCGCAGCAAAGTGCCTATCAACGTACCCAATGTCCTGAACAAGTTTTAACCAAGTATAAGGTCACTTTCATGAGAAGAAATTATTTAACAAGAACATGCTTACCGAATGAGATAAGTGGATGGATCGAAATTTCCACAAGATTGGTAATGTTACACCGGAGGTTGAGGCAGCCATAACTTGAAAATGCAAAACCAAGATGTTTGGCTCTTTCCATTTAGCGAACCCTAAACCAGAAATATATATACACAATGAAGAAAAGTGAGAACAGTGAACCGTCAGTCGTGTCCAATGAATTCGAAGACTAAATTAATTGTTTCGTTACAAGAAGGTTCAATGCCATTAGGAGAAGTATTGTAGTGCAATTTGAATCCGTTCAACGAATGTAACCGAGTAATAACTTTATGTCATTTATTTCAATTAAAGGACACACATAATATTCAACACCATACATACCCCAAAAAATAAGTTTACACCCACAGTGCATGGGTTAAAGGTGTGTATAAGTATTTGGTGAGAAGTCATCATTGTGAACAATATATTCTCCGGATGTCAATAAAGACATGAATTCTGATTGGGTGACTTGAGATTGAAACATATCCTCTGTTGGAAGTTCGTCAACATTCTGGACGTCCGTTATATGTTGGTTACTTGTATCCTGAAATAAGAGTATTAGTTAAGGTTTAAATGAATAAAGTTGATTACTAATAAAACTACATAAAAACAAACGACATGTGTGTATATTACTGACATTGGAATTCCTTGCATGTTTGGTTTTAGTAGCATGGGACTTTTACTTTTTTGTAATTTTTTCAACTGTTGATTGCAATCTGTTTGTCCTGGGTCGGCCTTTGCGTTTGACAGCTACAGGACTGCGCACAAGTAAGCCCTAAATTTCACAACTAGGTCGTGGCTCTTCATTACAATGCAGACGTCCATCCATGTCAGATGCATCATCATTCACCATCGACAATGTCGTTGATGTACATACACCCAATTTTTTGCCTATA
>NW_025912024.1:0-19276 GCF_018835915.1 Vigna umbellata
GGTTAGTAATTAAATAACATATTAACTATTGAGAAAGATTGGGTCCATTGAATGAGTATAATATATTAGTGGTTCTATACTTACTGATAGAATTCGTGATAACATATTCATTTCATATTAAAAATTTAAGTTTAAAAAGTTAACACACAAAAAAAGTTTAAGTTTTTTATATCTTTTGAAGCTTCAACCTCATAGTGGATGTAATTAAGTTGATGTATGATATTTTTGAATAAATATCAATGTCTATTTAATTTTGTGAGATAATTATTTACAAAAAAAATTCATATTTTTCTAAGTACTCTAAGTATCTCAAATAAAGTTATAAAGTGTAGAAAAAATTGAAATAAAGATATTGTGAAAATAAATAAAAAATAAAAATTTTGTGAGATAATTATTTACAAAAAAAATTCATATTTTTCTAAGTACTCTAAGTATCTCAAATAAAGTTATAAAGTGTAGAAAAAATTGAAATAAAGATATTGTGAAAATAAATAAAAAATAAAAAACATACAGCGATGAATCTTTTAAAATTTTAGAATCCAATCTTTTTTTAGTATTTAGTATTGGCCAACACATCCCCTATAAAAAATTATGACTTTTTGAAGTGTTTCACCGTCACAACTCTGAATATAAGACTAATAGATAATATGTGAACAGTCTAGTTATTTTATAAAACCCTAATAGTGGAAAAGAAAATGAGAAAACACAAACATTTGCGAAATACAATCACAGAGAATGAAAGCTTGAATCCAAACAAGCGCCACAACATTAATATAGACTAAAATAGGTTGAAGATGAAACTCCATCGTTGGGAGAACTTTTGTGCAATCGAGAAAGAGAAAGCATAGGGAAGAAATTTTGCCCAAAATTATCTTGTGTTATTTCATTTATGTTTTTAAAACGAGTTTGATGTCGGACAAGGGTGTGATGTCATAAAGCCTTTTGACATAAAAAAACTTATGGCACATTGACACTAACTGATGTATGTTATAGAGGGTTTGACGAAAAATTTCATTTAAACATCTATTACGAAAGTAATCAATGTCATTTGTAATTTTAATTATAAAAATGTCGCAAGACATTTTTAACATTGATTTTTTCGAATCTAGATGTCGACTAGTTGACCTTATAAGGGTTTTTTTTTTTCGATTAATGTCTTACTTTTAATTAGTGTTGTCAAAATTGTCCACTTGACCAGACATAGCTCAGTTCACCATGAGTTGGTCACTTAGTGAGTCCACCTAACTCGACTTACTTATTAGCAAGTCCAAAAAATTTAAACAGGTTGGTTTATTGGTTAACTTAGTTACAATTTTTTTCTTCAATCCCAAAAACAATAACATTTTTTTTACTTGAAATCTATTTTTTTTTCACTTATCCATTTATAATATTACATTCTAGAATGAATAAATTCACAACATATGAGGTTTTAGGTATATGATTTTGATTTTTTCAATACAATTTAAATATTATAGGTGAGTTGGTGAGTCGGGTTCGTAATAGGCAGATTCAATTTTGGGCGTGCCAAAATTTGTATAACCCTACTCAGCTTGAACCCATGGTGGATCGGATTACTTATGATATGACAGGTAAACTCTAAAAATGAGGGGAGGGGGATGACTAGAGTTTCAAAATCTTTTTGAAATTTAGTGCTAGATGTTGCTTGTAGGGGTTAGATGGTCTAAAGACATTGTTGAACACTTAAGGATTTTTAGAAATTTAGTAAAAAGATAATAGAGAGAGAAGACCTATTTTTGTATTGGTTCACTCTTACTAAGTTACGTTTAATTCTCATTTAAGCACTCTTAAAGGGTTCCACTATCTTTGAAAAAATACAACAAGTTTTACCACTCCTGGTTTACAATGAGTATAACTATTCCTGGTATAAGATAGTCCAACTGACTATAAACATTTAACTCCCCCTAAGTTAAACAACAAAGTGTTTTAAATCACTTTTGATTATCCAAAAAACAACAAATTATTTTTTAAAACAAGTACAAAATTCAGCTCTCTTAAAATCAAGTACAAATCGAGAAGCTCTCTTAAATCAAAACAAAGTACACATGAAAAATTTGTCACAAAGAATTTTCTTTTTAAAAGAGTTAGACAACACAAGAGCAAGAAAATATTGGCAGCGTAAGAGTATGTGTTGTTAATGTTCTTTGTTTTCTTCTCTTCATATGATCTTTATATAGGCAACTTTGAAAAAGATTTGTTACTAAAAAACATTGACTTTGATGTAAGTGTATAGCCTTTTTGTACGGGGTAAGATGCTATGTTGCTTTTGCAAAGTCAATTATGTTGCTTCTACGGATTGGGAAAACAAAAAGCATTTATGAAATATTCTTATAATGTCTTCGTATCTCTTAAGAAACATATATAACCAACTTCCAAAGATAAAAATCTAACTCATAGAAAAACAGTTAGGTCCAACCTAGATGCATCATTAAAATCTGAAGATGTCTTAACTAAAATATAAAGATAGCAGAAACATAAGTATTAGTCTCAAAATCTCTAAACATCTAGTAACATAGGAAAAACCTTAGGAAAACACTTAGGTATAAACGAATCGTAAACCACTAAAGCATCTAGACGCATCATTGAATGACTCACCAATCAAAGCGTCTATGAGAATTATGTTAAACGCGAAAGCTATACTATACCAAATGGTAATCAATTAAACTCTCAAATGTATAAGAATGTAAAAGCGTCGAGACAATGTTTTTGATAAAATCCTTAAGTGTCTCAACTAATATTCTAAAAACATGAAAAAAACAAAACTTGTTAAACGTTCTAGCTAAATAAAGCAGAATCGCAAAAACGTTTACAAGAGATTAGACGATAATACTTTCTCACTATATCACAACTTGATAAAAGTCTCAAACGATGAAGGCATGACAAAAAAGTCTCAAACGATGAAATGGAACATATAATGTGAAACGTGTTCGTTAGAAAAACCTACATAATCTAACCAAGTTAGATGAGCTCTCACCATGAAATGACGAGTCTAGCACACACATCAAAAGAATAAAAAGTGCCTTAAAACACATAATAATATACATTCACACTAAACGTAATCCTGAAAATAACTAGCAAACACTGACTAAGAAAAAGACTCTTACAGGCTAAACGATATCACATACCAAACATACTCTCAGTCAATGATGAAAATCTCATCTTTGGAAATTCCATTAGTAAACAAAAACAATCAAATCATTAGTAAATGAGAGAAAACATAAAAACCTTGATTGTTTTGAAGAAGCATTAAATGACATTATTTAATGCTCAATGTTTAAAACTAACAAGGTAAATAAGAAAGAGGACATATATACTATATAGACATATGCTACCTTGTGCAGGATAACTACTATAAACATTCATCTGCTCTATCTTATGGGAGTAAAAAATGAACGTTAGAAAGAAGGAGATATAAGCGAAATGTTTTATTCATCAAAAGTCATGCCAAATGAACATTTAAATTTAATTTTGATAAAGTTTTGAAGAACATATACTTTTTGACAAAAAGACACCAACCTATGACTGACACCTACAATAATAGTCATGAAAATTCAGATCTCAAAACAAGCTTCATCATACAGTCATATTATCAAAAGACAAGCATCGTCTAAATGACTATATCATAAAAAGTGTATAAATAGAAGATAAGGAGAATAAAAACATGATAATGGGAAAAAAAAGAGCATAAAGAAAAATCATCATCATAATTGAGCAAGAAAATCACTTGGAGCTATTAGAGTCAAATCCTTCTCAAGCCTCATTGAAATACATGTTTATTTTTGTAAGGAGAAAAAAATAAAGTAATAGAGTAAAATAAATGGAAATACCCTTAAGCTTCATTGTGATATTAGCTTACTATTTGTAAGTAGAGAGAAAAGAGAGAAACAATGAGCAAGTCTGTAGACAATATTGTATCGAACAAATATCCTCTCTATAAGAGTAATCGTTTAAATGACTTGTAAGCAATTAGTTGATTGCAATTCGGAAGAGAACTAAAATACTTGTTGAATAACTCAGTAAAGTTAAAGGAAATCTAGGCATCGTATTATAGGAGTGGGTGTGAAACTCAACCTATCTAGGGTAACAATAGTTATTCGCTGACTGGGAATATCAGGAGTGGTAAAGAATACTGCATAACCAGGAGTAGGTGAAACTTAGTCGAGGTCACAATAACATGTGGTTATTGGGTGGACAGGGACAACCTGAAGTAGGTTAAACTCAATTAAGCAGCGTATCAAGGGATACTAGGATTGTCTAAGGATACCAGAAGTGGTGAAGAATACTGCACAATCAGGAGTGCGTTAAACTCATTCAAGGTCATAGTAACAGGTGGTTACTGTTGGACAACGACAATCATAAGTGGATTAAACTAAACTAGATGGTGTGTCAGGGAGACACCAAGAGCATCTAGAGAAACCAGGAGTGGTGAAATATATTACGCAACCAGTAATGGGTGAAACTCAACTAGTCAGAGTAACAGTGATTAGTTACTCAGTGTGACTAGGAACACCCCGAGTGGTTAAAATACTTATATGTACTTCATTGAATATTTAATGAAACTCTCTAAGTTTATTTAGATGAGAACTAGACGTAGCTCTAACAAGTGAACCAGTATAAAAATTGTTTGTGTGTTATAGCTTTTCTCGTAAACGATTATTTCCTAAAGAAAGTAATCTCCTAACACACAAGTCTTCAACAAGCGTTATCATTCCGAAAGAGTTACTTCATACCAAACTCTTGGAGAATGAGTTGAAGTTGATTCTATAAACCAACTAAACAAAATAGTGTTTATAAAAGAAACACAACCAACTTTCAAGTATAACTCATACCACAATTAGATTTATAGCCACAAAAAGAGTAACGAAAACACTATTCAACCCCCCTTCTAGTGTTTTTCCGCAACTTCATGTTGTTCCTCCATTCTTCTTCTTTAGGTTTTGAAACATACACCTTTCGCTCGTCATGTGACATTAGCACCCACTGTCTAGGTACTATCATTGGGGTCTCCTTTCGTTCATGAAACAGATCTGTAAAGGTAATAATTTTGTCTTTAGGTATCCATCTAACATTGGATCCTACTTTGTTTGACAAATGTTCAATTAAGTCAACCATCAGACACAATTTGGTTTCTTCTCCTTCTTCTTCATCAGACTCAATCGAGTCTAGGTCTTCCGAAGAACTCATAAGTAATTCTTTTTATCATGTTTGGGAAAGACCACTTTCTTCTTAGATTTTTCTATATCTGGGAATTTAGACCTAAAGTGTCCATGCTATTTACTCTATAAGCACACAACTAGCCCATCTTTGCATTTATCCTTCTGCTCGTTCTTTGGTGTCGATCCAATTCATCTACCTTTAAAAAGTGTGTTTCTTCCTCGAAATAGAGTGGATCTTCTTGGAGATGAGTGATAGTTCATATTCTTCTTCTTCCTCCATAGAGTCATCATCGACATTTGACTTATTAGACAGTTCTTCCACCTTCTTGGTCGCTGAGCTTTGAGAATGATGCTTTTCTTTTTTTTTCTTAGCATCCTATCTTGTTGAAGCTCTAGCTCATGGACTTTTAGAATGGCAACAAGTTCTTCGAGACTTAAACTATCAAGATTCTTTAAAGTTGTTAACATAGTTACCTGTGACCTCGATTAAGGGAGGCTACACAAATTCTTTTTGATATGATAGAAATTTTCACATAATTACCCAAAGATTTCAATTCATTTAGAATTGTTTGGAAGCGGTTGAACATGTTTTTAATGCTTTTTGTTGTCTAGCATGCTAAATAGCTTATATTGTCTAGTGAATAGACTAAAGGAGTTTTACCACTCCTGGTATAAGATAATATAGCTAATTATAAATGTTTAACTCCCCCGAGTTAAACAACCAAGTGTTTTAAATCACTCTTGATTATCCAAAAACAACAAAAGTATTTTTAAAAACAAGTGCAAATTTAGAATCTCTCTTAGAGAGGATTTAAATCAATACAAAATATATATGAAAAACTTGTTACAAAAAATTTTCTTTTTCAAAGAGTTAGACGATGCAAGAGCAAGAGAATATTGGCAATGTAAGAGTATGTGCAATTAATATTCTCTATTTTCTTCTCTTCATGCAATCTTCTTGATATATGAAGCTCCGAAAAAGATTTGTTACATAGAAGCATTGACTTTGATGTAGGTGTGTTGTCTTTTTGTACGAAGTCAGATGCTATGTTGCTTTTGCATAGGCAATTGTGCTACTTGTACGGATTAGGTAGACACAAAGCATTGATGAAACATTCTCAAAATATCTCCGTATCTCTTAACATTCTTCTGAATCAGTGCAGAACATTTGAATAAAGTATTTGTCCTTTATGAATTTGTACAGATAAAGAGAAACAATATAATAAACAAAAGAGTATTATTCCTACTTATGGATTTAAAACGTTAGAAGTTCATTATATTGTTTAACATAGTCCATGTACTATAACATTTATGCGGGTCTGTTTATTAAGTCGTTTAGAATACTCTATATTGGTTGCATTTAAAATATTGTCTAGATATAGATATTGTTTAGTGTGTTATCCTAGATAATCATATTGATCGATATTTTGTTAGATATTTTTGTTAAATTTTAAAATAAAAAATTCTTAAACGATCTTCTCTTTAACACCTTAGTCTTTAACCATCTTAACAACGCTACTTTTAATATTTTTGTTGTAATTATTATAGTAGTATAAATTATTTATGGTTAAAACAATCATTAATACTAACATAAAACCTGAAGACATTCAAGATAAATATTCTCTTTTTACTGGGCATAATTAGGGATGACAAAAAAATCCGCGCTCGCGGATATCTGCGGATAAAATCCGCGACGGATAGTTGATACCCGCGGATATTTACTACCCGCAACCCGCGGGTAGTGGATATTTTAATACCCGCTTATAAACGGGTCGGGTGCGGATATTATACTATCCGTACCCGCGGATACACGCTACCCGCAAAAAATAAAAATAAAAATTTAATTTATATTTTATTAAGTTAAATTCAATTAAAATTAACATTAATTTATATTGTACAAAATTAAATTTAATTAAAATTGAATTTATATTTATATTTAATTTAATTTATATTATATTTTATATATTTTTTGTAATTCTATTTAAATTTTATTTTAATAATTTATTAAAATATATTTTTTTTAAATATCTGCTGATATCTACCGGATTTTAAAATACCCGCGAATATTTTTTAAGCGAATATCCATACAGATAGCGGATGAAATTTTTTTTTTCGAATCAGATTACGAATAGACCGTGTCCAACCCGACCCATTGTCATTCCTAAGTATAACAATGATACACTGGACATGGATTTAGGTGGCGAAAAACGAGACAAAGGATCATGTTTATAAGAAACACGTTTAAACTTTAATATTCATCCTTATCCCACTGGATTTACTCGGTTCATATAAACTATCATTCAATACATACATTTTAAATAGTATTTATATTAAGTTATTAATTATACTTTAATTTAAACATGAAAAATATATTTAAAAATAAAAGTTAAGTATTTTATTATAGTTTTAGGTTTAGGTTTTNCGAATCGTAAACCACTAAAGCATCTAGACGCATCATTGAATGACTCACCAATCAAAGCGTCTATGAGAATTATGTTAAACGCGAAAGCTATACTATACCAAATGGTAATCAATTAAACTCTCAAATGTATAAGAATGTAAAAGCGTCGAGACAATGTTTTTGATAAAATCCTTAAGTGTCTCAACTAATATTCTAAAAACATGAAAAAAACAAAACTTGTTAAACGTTCTAGCTAAATAAAGCAGAATCGCAAAAACGTTTACAAGAGATTAGACGATAATACTTTCTCACTATATCACAACTTGATAAAAGTCTCAAACGATGAAGGCATGACAAAAAAGTCTCAAACGATGAAATGGAACATATAATGTGAAACGTGTTCGTTAGAAAAACCTACATAATCTAACCAAGTTAGATGAGCTCTCACCATGAAATGACGAGTCTAGCACACACATCAAAAGAATAAAAAGTGCCTTAAAACACATAATAATATACATTCACACTAAACGTAATCCTGAAAATAACTAGCAAACACTGACTAAGAAAAAGACTCTTACAGGCTAAACGATATCACATACCAAACATACTCTCAGTCAATGATGAAAATCTCATCTTTGGAAATTCCATTAGTAAACAAAAACAATCAAATCATTAGTAAATGAGAGAAAACATAAAAACCTTGATTGTTTTGAAGAAGCATTAAATGACATTATTTAATGCTCAATGTTTAAAACTAACAAGGTAAATAAGAAAGAGGACATATATACTATATAGACATATGCTACCTTGTGCAGGATAACTACTATAAACATTCATCTGCTCTATCTTATGGGAGTAAAAAATGAACGTTAGAAAGAAGAAGATATAAGCGAAATGTTTTATTCATCAAAAGTCATGCCAAATGAACATTTAAATTTAATTTTGATAAAGTTTTGAAGAACATATACTTTTTGACAAAAAGACACCAACCTATGACTGACACCTACAATAATAGTCATGAAAATTCAGATCTCAAAACAAGCTTCATCATACAGTCATATTATCAAAAGACAAGCATCGTCTAAATGACTATATCATAAAAAGTGTATAAATAGAAGATAAGGAGAATAAAAACATGATAATGGGAAAAAAAAGAGCATAAAGAAAAATCATCATCATAATTGAGCAAGAAAATCACTTGGAGCTATTAGAGTCAAATCCTTCTCAAGCCTCATTGAAATACATGTTTATTTTTGTAAGGAGAAAAAAATAAAGTAATAGAGTAAAATAAATGGAAATACCCTTAAGCTTCATTGTGATATTAGCTTACTATTTGTAAGTAGAGAGAAAAGAGAGAAACAATGAGCAAGTCTGTAGACAATATTGTATCGAACAAATATCCTCTCTATAAGAGTAATCGTTTAAATGACTTGTAAGCAATTAGTTGATTGCAATTCGGAAGAGAACTAAAATACTTGTTGAATAACTCAGTAAAGTTAAAGGAAATCTAGGCATCGTATTATAGGAGTGGGTGTGAAACTCAACCTATCTAGGGTAACAATAGTTATTCGCTGACTGGGAATATCAGGAGTGGTAAAGAATACTGCATAACCAGGAGTAGGTGAAACTTAGTCGAGGTCACAATAACATGTGGTTATTGGGTGGACAGGGACAACCTGAAGTAGGTTAAACTCAATTAAGCAGCGTATCAAGGGATACTAGGATTGTCTAAGGATACCAGAAGTGGTGAAGAATACTGCACAATCAGGAGTGCGTTAAACTCATTCAAGGTCATAGTAACAGGTGGTTACTGTTGGACAACGACAATCATAAGTGGATTAAACTAAACTAGATGGTGTGTCAGGGAGACACCAAGAGCATCTAGAGAAACCAGGAGTGGTGAAATATATTACGCAACCAGTAATGGGTGAAACTCAACTAGTCAGAGTAACAGTGATTAGTTACTCAGTGTGACTAGGAACACCCCGAGTGGTTAAAATACTTATATGTACTTCATTGAATATTTAATGAAACTCTCTAAGTTTATTTAGATGAGAACTAGACGTAGCTCTAACAAGTGAACCAGTATAAAAATTGTTTGTGTGTTATAGCTTTTCTCGTAAACGATTATTTCCTAAAGAAAGTAATCTCCTAACACACAAGTCTTCAACAAGCGTTATCATTCCGAAAGAGTTACTTCATACCAAACTCTTGGAGAATGAGTTGAAGTTGATTCTATAAACCAACTAAACAAAATAGTGTTTATAAAAGAAACACAACCAACTTTCAAGTATAACTCATACCACAATTAGATTTATAGCCACAAAAAGAGTAACGAAAACACTATTCAACCCCCCTTCTAGTGTTTTTCCGCAACTTCATGTTGTTCCTCCATTCTTCTTCTTTAGGTTTTGAAACATACACCTTTCGCTCGTCATGTGACATTAGCACCCACTGTCTAGGTACTATCATTGAGGTCTCCTTTCGTTCATGAAACAGATCTGTAAAGGTAATAATTTTGTCTTTAGGTATCCATCTAACATTGGATCCTACTTTGTTTGACAAATGTTCAATTAAGTCAACCATCAGACACAATTTGGTTTCTTCTCCTTCTTCTTCATCAGACTCAATCGAGTCTAGGTCTTCCGAAGAACTCATAAGTAATTCTTTTTATCATGTTTGGGAAAGACCACTTTCTTCTTAGATTTTTCTATATCTGGGAATTTAGACCTAAAGTGTCCATGCTATTTACTCTATAAGCACACAACTAGCCCATCTTTGCATTTATCCTTCTGCTCGTTCTTTGGTGTCGATCCAATTCATCTACCTTTAAAAAGTGTGTTTCTTCCTCGAAATAGAGTGGATCTTCTTGGAGATGAGTGATAGTTCATATTCTTCTTCTTCCTCCATAGAGTCATCATCGACATTTGACTTATTAGACAGTTCTTCCACCTTCTTGGTCGCTGAGCTTTGAGAATGATGCTTTTCTTTTTTTTTCTTAGCATCCTATCTTGTTGAAGCTCTAGCTCATGGACTTTTAGAATGGCAACAAGTTCTTCGAGACTTAAACTATCAAGATTCTTTAAAGTTGTTAACATAGTTACCTGTGACCTCGATTAAGGGAGGCTACACAAATTCTTTTTGATATGATAGAAATTTTCACATAATTACCCAAAGATTTCAATTCATTTAGAATTGTTTGGAAGCGGTTGAACATGTTTTTAATGCTTTTTGTTGTCTAGCATGCTAAATAGCTTATATTGTCTAGTGAATAGACTAAAGGAGTTTTACCACTCCTGGTATAAGATAATATAGCTAATTATAAATGTTTAACTCCCCCGAGTTAAACAACCAAGTGTTTTAAATCACTCTTGATTATCCAAAAACAACAAAAGTATTTTTAAAAACAAGTGCAAATTTAGAATCTCTCTTAGAGAGGATTTAAATCAATACAAAATATATATGAAAAACTTGTTACAAAAAATTTTCTTTTTCAAAGAGTTAGACGATGCAAGAGCAAGAGAATATTGGCAATGTAAGAGTATGTGCAATTAATATTCTCTATTTTCTTCTCTTCATGCAATCTTCTTGATATATGAAGCTCCGAAAAAGATTTGTTACATAGAAGCATTGACTTTGATGTAGGTGTGTTGTCTTTTTGTACGAAGTCAGATGCTATGTTGCTTTTGCATAGGCAATTGTGCTACTTGTACGGATTAGGTAGACACAAAGCATTGATGAAACATTCTCAAAATATCTCCGTATCTCTTAACATTCTTCTGAATCAGTGCAGAACATTTGAATAAAGTATTTGTCCTTTATGAATTTGTACAGATAAAGAGAAACAATATAATAAACAAAAGAGTATTATTCCTACTTATGGATTTAAAACGTTAGAAGTTCATTATATTGTTTAACATAGTCCATGTACTATAACATTTATGCGGGTCTGTTTATTAAGTCGTTTAGAATACTCTATATTGGTTGCATTTAAAATATTGTCTAGATATAGATATTGTTTAGTGTGTTATCCTAGATAATCATATTGATCGATATTTTGTTAGATATTTTTGTTAAATTTTAAAATAAAAAATTCTTAAACGATCTTCTCTTTAACACCTTAGTCTTTAACCATCTTAACAACGCTACTTTTAATATTTTTGTTGTAATTATTATAGTAGTATAAATTATTTATGGTTAAAACAATCATTAATACTAACATAAAACCTGAAGACATTCAAGATAAATATTCTCTTTTTACTGGGCATAATTAGGGATGACAAAAAAATCCGCGCTCGCGGATATCTGCGGATAAAATCCGCGACGGATAGTTGATACCCGCGGATATTTACTACCCGCAACCCGCGGGTAGTGGATATTTTAATACCCGCTTATAAACGGGTCGGGTGCGGATATTATACTATCCGTACCCGCGGATACACGCTACCCGCAAAAAATAAAAATAAAAATTTAATTTATATTTTATTAAGTTAAATTCAATTAAAATTAACATTAATTTATATTGTACAAAATTAAATTTAATTAAAATTGAATTTATATTTATATTTAATTTAATTTATATTATATTTTATATATTTTTTGTAATTCTATTTAAATTTTATTTTAATAATTTATTAAAATATATTTTTTTTAAATATCTGCTGATATCTACCGGATTTTAAAATACCCGCGAATATTTTTTAAGCGAATATCCATACAGATAGCGGATGAAATTTTTTTTTTCGAATCAGATTACGAATAGACCGTGTCCAACCCGACCCATTGTCATTCCTAAGTATAACAATGATACACTGGACATGGATTTAGGTGGCGAAAAACGAGACAAAGGATCATGTTTATAAGAAACACGTTTAAACTTTAATATTCATCCTTATCCCACTGGATTTACTCGGTTCATATAAACTATCATTCAATACATACATTTTAAATAGTATTTATATTAAGTTATTAATTATACTTTAATTTAAACATGAAAAATATATTTAAAAATAAAAGTTAAGTATTTTATTATAGTTTTAGGTTTAGGTTTTCTATTTAATTATTTTATAATTTAAATAATTTAATTAATAATTACCTCTTATTTCTAAATGTTATAAAAAAATCAAATGTAAACAAACCATTACCTATTCTTTATCTAAAGATGGGAAGGATTCACAGTAGGCTATTTTCCATCCCTGGTTTTTGTCAAACTTTATTTCTTATTCAAAATCACATTACCATGAATCCAACAATGGACTATAGTCGATTATTTGTTTGTAATTTTGCAGCGGTCAAGATGGCCCAGGTAAAAGTCAATAGATCAGGAAGTAGGTGACAAATTAAATAATTTGTTAGTGTAATAGGTTTTAAAAGTCTACTACTTTAATTAATAATTTATATAATATAATCAAATGTGTTGAGACAAAAATGTCTTTGTTATGACACATGAACACGGTCCACCAAGTTAATATTGATTAAAATCGGAAAATGTACAAAGTTGAATGTTGTGATATAATCCAAAAAGATTTTATTTTTGACTTTTCTACATCTTGTTCTATATGTTGGTATTTGTGGTTTGAATTAGCTTTATAATTTTGGTAAATATAATTGTGCAATATTGCTTATTACTTATTATTGATTTGCTAAATAAATTATTGATAATAAATGACTTAGGATTTCTTTATTACTTTATTTTATATTTAGATCATTTAAAAACTTAGGGAAATTAACAATTCGAAGGTAATATAATGTAACATTAAAAACACATTCTTAGAGAATTCGCTTTTATAATTCATCATTTTTTATAAGATTTTTTATCAACAAAAAAAAAATCATAAATGTGATTGTACTTTGGGTACTCATTTACAGAAAAAATATAATGTATAGAAGTAGTTTAAAGAAATTCCATATTACATATTACAAACATAGTATTTCTAAAATATATCAAAATGTTATTTTTACATTCAAAATAACATAACAAAAATTTATCTTGTGCAAACCACCAAAATTTTAAAATAATAAAATGAAGAGACTATTGGAATTATTGTTGTTTTATAGAAATATTTACTTTACTTTAGACAAAAAATTAATAATATACTTTGAAATTAGTCAGATAAATTTGGGCAAAGATTGGAGCATTGTCTTTGTCTATTTTATTGCTCTTCATTTGTGTAACTTATCTTTTTATTTTCTTCTGTATTGTTCCAATTAATAATTCAGATAGGCTGGCCAAAAATCTGTTGGGCTCTGATCCAGTTTTGCAATGCTCCGATCTATTTAAGATTCATTTAATTAAATCTGGGTTATATTTTTATCTATATTTCATAATTTTTCCAAATCAGAATTATGTTTTACTTAATAGATTTTGTACCGTATGTTTATTCGGATAGCTATAGGTCAGCGGTCCATCATTGGTGAGAGCCCAAAAAACCATTGCCAACATCGGATAGTTGGTGAGTCATAGGTTGCATGGTCAATCGGTGACAGGGAGCCTGGAACAACCATCGCCGAGAGACGGTTGAGGAACCTAGTTGATTAGTCATTCACCAAGTTAATTTGACCATTGCTAAATCTATTTAGATATAAAGTATGATTATTTATAATTAGATCGCTATTAAAAAGTTTATTTCCAAATCCATAAATATAACTTTGAGGTAAGGAGGTAGATGATTTTACATTTATTATATCATTACTATCTAAGTTACTGAATTTTTACTGACTTTGACATAAGAGTACCTTTTGTTGGTAACCTCCAAAAAGTGTGATAGACGAACAACACATATGAACGGTGACACAAAGAGTTGGGCCTGGAGATACGACTCAAACCTTTCACTGACATACTAGATAGTAGACCGTTAGTCCAAATTATTTTCAGATCAAAATAATTTGAAACTAATTTTAGCCTTTTTTTTTGCAATAGATCTTCTTCTCTATTTCAAAATGTCAACATAAACCATAATTCCTCTTTATTGTTTCTTCTTTGCAATTCACTCAAAAATTTTAGTGCCAACCAAAGGTAAATCTAATTGGTAATCTTAAATCTTTATTATATGTATCTCTTTTGATTTATTCTTTTGTTGCATTTTGTTCTAGAGAACACACAATGGTGCCAATGTTACACTAGTGGGTGTGGTGGGATTCGTTAGAGATTAAGATCGAGGTCGGCCAAGGTGCTGCATGTTGGGAAGTTGATATTGAGAGTGATTGTAACTTTATTCTTTTGCTTGAATTGGATCACTTATGATATAGAATATGTCTATTGTTTGTAAAAATAGGTATATAGAATTCCCTATGGCATTTATGGGGATAGTTGATATTGAGAGTGATTGTAACTTTATTCGATATCCATAAACAATCTAATTTCTATTTAACACAAACATAGAAAAACCATATAAACCCCATTATGATCTATACATCAGAGGATATTCAACAAATGATTGACGACTTATGAAAGACTCGTATTTAGTATATCCTATTAAAGACTAACATTAGATCCAATACACATAGATTTACAAGTGAACCTAAGAGTAATCGACCATGGTAAGTTCAATACAACCCAAGCCACATATGCACATATCGTGGTATGCAAGAACTTCCCTACCCTCCGCCACCCTCGCCCCCCTCACCCCCCTTACCCCTCTCCTTTCTCCCTTAAACTTTTCATCACTTGATATCTTAGTCTATGTGAATTAAATCATGAATGAAGTATAGGGATCTCTATTACAATCATTTAAGATTTAATTCGTTTAAACTAAAATTATAAATCAATTAAATATACAAAGTAATATTCATTTTATATTTATAATAAACATTCAAATTTGACGAGAAGACAAAAAGAAAGAAGAAAAGAAACTCTAAACTTTGTTTTAGCTCAAGGGAATATTTACTTACTTAAGTGAAAGTATGGTTGAATCCAGACTACAATTGTAGTGCCATTTTTCACTTGAGCCAAAAAAGCCTTTGGTTAGTGAAATATCGGTCACTTGATCGAATATAAGTTCAAAAGCTAGGTTATCAATTATATTTTCACTTGAGCCAAAATTTTGTTAAGAGTATGGTATGAATTTGAGAGACAATTCTCCACTTGAGCAAAACTATCAAAAAACCCTAACTCAAGTAGTAAAGCGAATCAATTTTCAAATGTTTTATCCAAGGTCAATTTGTCATATACAATTTTCAAACAATTCAAAATATCAATACGATCTATAATTTGTTTAAACATCATCCCTTCCTCGTTTCAATTCAAAATGGTCATTCAAACTCTTTTTAAAGACTTCTATTCTCACTGAGCTCATAAACTAACATTGAATATTTTGCTTCAAATAACTAGGACTCAATTTTACATTATCCAACAACTAAATCAACTTCATATTGATGTTGTTCAAAACATTTTAAAAGAAACATTTTTTTTAACCAAAACTCAAATATCATTCAACTTTAAACATTCAAATAGTTCTCAAACAAAGCATCATCTCTACATAGAAATCAAAATTTTGTGACAAGGCCACCTTCACATCGAGATTATTTATAATAAGGTTCTATGTAAAGACATGCATTTCTTTTCTTATTTAAAAGATTTGACGCAGTTGGATTAGGAGGATTATATCTATTTATTTTTAAAATTTGGAGATCAAACTATATAAAAGTTTGAAATAGAGACAAATTATAATTTAATATCAACATTTAAGAACTAAAAATGTATTTAATTCCTTTTCAAAATGTAAGAACATATAATAAAGTAGGTTTAATCATTATGATATTCCTTATTTATGTTGGGTTTTTCACAAATAGGTCCTTATATTTTTATTCTCTAAATTGGGTCACTAAATGTGACAAATCAATGTAATTGGGTCTCTACCGTTAAATTGGGTTATAACGAGGTTAAAATTTGACTGAGTTGTCGTTGTATCCTGATTTCATTAAATTATGTGGCAGATGGACGCCATGATGCGTGGAATATGATACATTAAACAATTAAAGAAATAGGTTTCTGATAAAAATTGAAATTGGGAATCATGAAATTAGGGTTCTTCGTATTGTTGTGTTAGGGTTTCTCATAAAAATTGAAATTGGAAATTACGATTGTCACTACGACGAAGGAGCCATGATTTCTTCTCTGGCGAAAATTAGGGTTTTGCGTTTTGGTGTCTTGTAGGTTACTGCGATGGTGGTGGCCATGAAACAGCTCGATTTGCGTCTTAGTTTTTTGCGATTTTGGATTAGGGATTTTTTTTGCGATTTAGAGTTCATGATTTCTTTGGTTGCAGGTTCATATGGAGTTCATGATTTGGGAAGATGAGATGCAAGTGATTCGTGGCTTAACTGAGTTCGTTGCAGATTTTTGGAGATTTGATGGCACGAGGGTGCTGGAATTGACTTGCAGAAGAAGCTGATAGATTCTTTATTTGCTCAAAATATCTGATCTTAGTGGTCTTTTACGTTTTTAAAGCGATCTTTTTGAATTGATATAATTAAAGTAACGTAATTGTATATTGATTGGTTGAATCATTTTCACCACATATTTTCCACACAGAGCAAAACTCAATCATCACTTTCTGTCTTCCTTCAACCCTAACTTCATTATCTTTTCTTCTTTCACAGTAGTACTGCTTCTCCTTCATCCCTTCTTCACTCTTCTAACAACTCTTTCCACCCTTATCATTCATCTTTGCCACTTTCTTTTCTCAACAACGAAAACCTTTCTTTTATAGGTTGTTTGTTTCGGGATGGCAATCATGATTTATCCATGATGGTCCACGGTGGTGCGAAGATGACACAATGTCGAACAATCTATGAATCCTAAAATTGTTGTGTCTCCAATCTCGAACCCTCTCCAATCTTGTTCCCGATTCCGTTTTCATGAACCATAATTTCGTGATCTAATTTCAATTTTCAGAAACCCTTTTTTTAATTTTTTAATTACACATACTTCACGTAACTTGTTCTGTATCCGCCATGTCAATTAATGATTTCGCCTCACAGCAACAACTCAACCTAATTTTAACTTGTTAATCCAATTTAACCGCATGGATCCAATTGCACTTATTTTTCACATTTAGGAACTCAATTGAGACAAAAAAACAAAAAGAAAAGGATCTATTTGAGAAATCTGAACATAAATAGGAAATATCATAATGATTAAACCAATAAAGTATTCAAATGTAATAAAATTTAGTATGTGCTTAACCAATTTAAGGATTAATTTTTTTCAATTGAACTCATATTAATAACAAATATATAGAATAAAGAAACAAAGAATCTTTATAGTAATAAAAATTTACTCTATTGAAAAAAATTTATAAAGAATGATTAACAATTTCTCCTGATGAAATCAAATTTTGAGAAAAAATAAATTATGAAGAGAAAATTTATAAAGGACATAAAGAAGTATTTTTCACTTAGACAGAAAATTTTATAAAAAAAAAACTATTCAGAGAAGTTAAGTGGTTTACAAATTCCAGACAAATAAGGGAAACGAAAAATAATTATATTTTATATGTATGTTATTATAATTATAATTTTATATTTTGTTAACTAGTTTTATTATAATAATTTTTATATACAATTTTTAACTTAATTGAATATATTTTATCAAATGTGGGCATAAACTTATGTGCGCATTAGAAATTAATCTTAGCGATAAAAACAGTTTAAAAATTTTCAGAGATGAAATTTAAATACGTTTTTTTTATATAAACTCTGCTCAAAATTTATAATTCTAGAGGACTAAAATATTAAAAGCTTAAACCACTTTTAACTGGGAAGCAATTAATGAGCCATTTCTATTTTTACAAAGTGTAACCTCAATCTAATACATACCAGATACGTTCCAATGATTAGATGTATTATTTGGATGAAGTTAGCCAAAATGGGTCCCTTCTACACATTAATTTCAAGCATTAAACGAGGTATGATGGTTCGATACTATTCGGTCCCGTTACCACCAGGAATCATAATACACATATCAAGTGTTTAGGACAGAAGCAGGGGAAGATTCAGAACACACTCAGTTAGCAAAAGGCAAGGCTGTCGGGTGCGTTGGTTTCGGACACTCAATTCTGCATAATATTAATAGCAAATAATAAATCATAGGTTTAACGTCTCGGTTGGTCCTTATTTTCGGCGTGAATCTCAAATAGATTCCTTTTCTTTTCGGCGTTTCAATTGGATCCTTTTTTGTGTAAAATTGTAGCAATTAGGGGTCTGCCGTTAAATTGAACAAACGGCCGTTTAAGTTTGGCCTATGTGGTATGTTTAGTGTATTCATTATCTGACGTGGCATTAAAAATTTGGATTGCACTGTGAATTCAGATGGGCAAAGTGGGCAACAAGGTTCGTGCTTCCGACATGGCAGACGTCGCACAGAAGCTTGAGCAGTTGGAGATGGTCATGGGGAGTGCCCAGGAAGAGGGAATTTCCCACCTTGCTTCCGACATCGTTCACTACGACCCTACGGATCTCCATTCATGGGTCCAAAGCATGTTGGCCGAACTCAACCCCGAACCCACCAACACCATCCTCAATCCCTCCTCCTTCTTGATCGAAAACCCCTCCCACTCTTCCTCCATCCTCACCTCCAACTCACGCGTTTTCAACGACGACTCCGAATATGACCTCATAGCCATTCCTGGAATAGCAGCATACCCTCCTCAAAACACCACAAACAACAATTTAGATTTTCCATTGAAGTTGTAACATGTAT
>NW_025912026.1:0-11771 GCF_018835915.1 Vigna umbellata
TGAATTATCTACTTAGTTATAAAAATGGTAGTAGGTATTTTATCGAATATGAATAACTCTTTTCAGTTTTCATTGAGAGAAGTCTTCAGTTCGTACAGTGTGGGGTTAGTTTTCTGTTGAGGAGTTCGAAGTAGCTAAATTTGCTACATAGAAATAACTACATCAACGGAAAAACAGATGTTCATAAATTCTACAAGTTGTGGAGAACGCGGCACCTTCAATTTTTAAACACAAAATTTGCATAAAAAATACGAAATTCCTTTCTAATAGAATAAAAAATTGTATGTACTATATAACCTGTATTAACCAATCACATATGCTACACATAAATTTGATAACTGCTCTAATTATTCAAAATTGTAAGTTTAAGTTTCAATTCATTCTCATAATTATAAATAGTTTCAATATTTACATAAGTTAAATTCGTGTCAGTGACGGATGTTCACTAAATATTATAAAAGAGTGTGAAAATTGATTTATAAATATACTAATAAATGGGTTCAACAAAATATAATCTGTCATTGCTTATTAATATTTTTTTTTTCGATGAATCCCTCAAAATATTGACTTAGTGTAAAAGGGAAAATATAATTCACTGGGGTGCTATCTTTATAAGAAAAAGAAAATTATTTGATGTATAAATAAAATAAAAAAAAATAGTCTTTTAATCTTAAATTTGAATTATGGCTCTGCCAAAACCCGTTTTCTTCAATTTCAGTATACCCACTTTCTTCTCACATTATTTTGGATCTTCTTGTGTTTAAATGAACGGTGCAACTCACATCACATGCAATGTCAGAAGTTGATAATGAATGAATATACATTTTCTAATAATTCAACGATTAATAAATGGTATTCTTCATGATTATTAATCACAATGATTCAAATTTTGGAAGTTTGTATAGTTGTTTGTTTGGATTTGGATTTTCTTTTGATGTCAAAGATATCTGTAAATATGGGTTAGAATTTGGATTTTCTTCTAAGTTTCATTTTTCTACTGTGTCTTTAAAATACATTGAAGATATGATTTTGAAATTTTAAAATATATTAAGAAAAGTTCATTAAAACGGATTTTCTGTGAGCCTAAATGGGCCATGGGTCCATCTCAAACCAACGTCTCAGCTCCTTCAAATAATGGTTAATGATAATTATGGGATGGCCCACAAAAAAATAATAAATAAAAAGTTAAAACTTAAAATCAAATGGTAAGTGTTTTGGATATAGAAATTGAAATCAACGGTTTATCGTCGTATAATAATCTAAATCTAAATGTTTGTAATGTTGCAGTTGTCTCAAAGATTATTTGCAAAAGCACTTTGATCTCATGTTATTATTATATATTAAATGTCATTATTTACCTTAAATTTGTATTTATAAATTTTAAAATAAATTTTAGATAAATGATGTCTAATTAAGACTTAATCGATAATAATCATATTTATAATATGATTCACCGTTAAGGTTATGCAAAAAATAATATCAGTAAACAAAAATATATAATAAATGTATCTTTATATTGATTTTGAGGTAACCAAACACCACCAACAAATGCTCTCTTAAGCAATCGATAATGATGATAAATTAAAAACGTAGTTTCTAAAATAAGGTGAAAGAAGATGTTTCTGGGTAGAATCCAAAGGACAATGATATTTTGACAACATTTTAATACTGTTTACATGTTATTCTGTGATTGGTCCAAAATTATTTCACAATCTATATTAATAATCATAAACACCAATATAGATCAATCACACCAATGACACGTAGACAATATTAAAATATTGTTAAAAGAATATTATCAAAGTATCATTATCTAATTTCAAAATCGTGTAAATCAGTGTTGAAAAGAGGGTGACCAAAGGTCTAACATGAATACAAATTTCTAGATAATAGACTTTATTTATTGAATATTTAATGCTTATATTTAATTATAATTATCAGTAAGCAAAGAAGTTCATTTTAAAAGTTGAGTCAATTGTGACAGGGAAAGATAATCCTTAATTTCTTATACTTTTTCAACCTTTCATTTATTTGATTTAAAGATCAGTTCAACTGATTTTTTAAAAAATCTGTTTCACTTTAATGCTAATATTTACATTACCTGTTTCATTTGTATTTGTACTAAATGTGTTAATATTTACATAACACTTAGACTGATAATGCCTTTTTTTTTAATTCTGATGCATAAAAAAACACTAAAACCATATTAATTTAATAACTAGCAACTAATATGTGTAAGTAGAAAAAGTTTAACTTATAATGATTTTAAGAAATAGATGTCAATGTGTATACTGCTTTTTTTTTACGGTGTAAGAACCTATTTAGCTACTTGCTTTTCTTCTTATGCCACAAGCATCATTTAGACTTGTTTATCATATCAAATTATTTATTTCTTATTTAATTGAATTATTTTTTTTGTTTAAATTTACTTTTAATTAACATTTAAACCATCAATTAACTTCGTAAGTAATCATGAAATGCACAAGATATTAGCTAAATATTATTTTAATATTCATTGGCGGTATGCTTATTGATTTCCAGCTTTAATTTTTTAATTTAGTAATAATTTATAATGTTTTATTTATAAAGCATAAAACATTATAATTAACAGTCTTATTATTAGTAAAGAACATTTTAAGCAACAAAAAAGTAGAAGAATTTTCTTAGCCATTTAGTGCAGAAAAAAAAAAGGTTAACCAAATATATACGAAACGTTAAAAAGAACTAAAAATAGAAACGCATTCGTAATATTTACATACCAGAATTTTATGTTAAAAAGTACTCTTTATTTTTGTACTCTTTCCTTGAAGAATTTGTGAACAGTAACATTTAATTACAGAGTCAGCACACAAAAATACTTACAACTTTATCATTTCAAAAATTAGTACCTATTAATCATGGATATTAGTTCTAAAAAACTGAAAATTGCATCCTGAAATATGACAGCTTCTGTATAACCTAACATGAACGGAAAAAAAGAATTAATATTATTACAATTATAATTGCTCTAGCCAAAAGATAAAAATTCAATAAGTTGTGATATACGTTTTCTTATCTCTTAAAGTTTCTTTATACTCATCATTCTTCTCCAATATTCTGGATTTCTTTAGATTTTTATTATCCTCAAAAATTCTTTCTTCTGTAATAATCCTCAAAATTCCCTATTTACAATAGTAGAGGTTAATTTTGCACCAAAATTGAATGAAGCAGTCCAAATTGGAAGAATTTTCTTCTGTTCAAAGGATTGATCATTGACATGTATGTAATAATAATATGAAGAAAACAAAAAGGGACACGTATACAAACTGAAAACAAAAAAAAAAGAGAATTATTTATATTCCTTTCTAGAGCAACTAATATACAATAAAAATAGGAGAAAGAAGAAAAAGAATATACGGCACAACCTGATTCATTGCACTTTCTTGAACCAGGTCATCTTCTGAGGTAAATTAGACTTTTTCTCTACAAATGCATCAAAAATATTCTGGTAGCCTGTGTTCTTTAAATAAAAACGGAGAACTTGCTGACACCTTCATCATATATCCAGATAGCGAATGTAAATGCAAAAGATAAAAAGAAATAATAAAAATGTGGTGCTCCAGTGGCGTAGAAAACATCATAGATTATGTTATGTTAGACCATATAAGTACAGTTTCTTTTAAATTCAGGTTGAATGTTATGTAGAGTATCATTTTGCTGAAAAGCAAACATACACCAGAAATTACCTGAAAGCTGTACATGAACTGTCTGCTTTCTTGCTTACTTTGAGGGAGTGAGGGTAAGGAAGAGGAGCAACTATCGAATAAGCTCAGAATGGAAGGCCTGTAAACAATAATATGGGAAAGGGGAAGGGAAAAGAAAAAGTAGGGAAGGGGGTATGAAGGAAAAAAAGTTGGGGAAACGGGGGTGGTAGGCTTATGGATGAAGAAAAGGAAAAAAATAACGAGGAAAAGGATTAGAAGAAAGAGGAAATGAGAAAAAACACTTGGTTGAAAGAAGTATTAGGGGGTGGGAGATGTGAGGATTCTAAAGAGGAGTGCCACTAAGAAATTAAGGGATGGCAGATGAAAATAAATAAGAATATGAAAGAAGTTGCTACGAAAGAAGAAAGTAAACAAGGGTCGGTGGAAATGAATAG
This sequence comes from Vigna umbellata, assembly GCF_018835915.1. The sequence continues at coordinate 4,139 of NW_025912026.1, forward strand.
TATTCTGGGTCGTTCGGGGTAGGGAGGGGTCGTGGTGGGGTACGGGTAATATACGAAAGGAAGTTGTCTTAACTTGTATATCGCAACTTCGAAACCTTTCAGATTTATATTTAATTTTTCTAAATCGGTATTTACCAGCCCTTACTCACGTGACTTCCCTAGCCGAACCATTCACCTCCGAATACTAAAGTGTTACTGTCCATCCGCACCAGTTGTTTCAACTATTTCTTTCGCCCCTAGCTCTTTCCTATTCTTTTCCCTTTTTTTCAATCATGCACTTTTCCATCTCCACTCTACCTATCATCTCCCCCCCTCATGATCTGTCTCCCCAATTCTTATACCCTTAGTCTCCCCCTTATTTTATGCCTTTTCCTGTAGGCCTAAAGTCCATTACAGCCTCCACCGCCTCTTCATAGTTCTTTTTCCTTTTCCCACCCCCTTCCCCTACTTTTTACTCCTTCCCTTTTTCCCACTATTTTTCATTTACCCCTTCTCTCTTCCTATTGCTTTACCTACCCCTCCCCTCAAAGTAAGCAAGAAAGCAAGACAGTTCATGTACAGCTTTCAGGTAATTTCTGTGTGATGTTTGCTTTTCAGCAAATGATACTCTACATAACGTTCAACCTGAATTTAAAAGAACTGTATTTATTATGGTCTAAATAATCAATCTATGATGTTTTCTACGCACACTGAGAGCACCACATTTTATTATTTCTTTTTATCTTTTTGCATTTACATGCTTCAGCTTCGGATATATGATGAAGGTGTCAGCAAGTTCTCCGTTTTTATTTAAAGAACACAGGCTACCAGAATTATTTTTGATGCATTTGTAGAGAAAAAGTCTAATTACCTCAGAAGATGACCTGGTTCAAGAAAGTGCAATGAATCAGTTGTGCCGTATATTCTTTTTCTTCTTTCTCCTATTTTTAATTGTTATTAGTTGCTCTAAGAAAGGAATATAAATAATTCTCTTTTTTTTTTGTTTTCAGTTTGTATACGTGTCCCTTTTTTGTTTTCTTCATATTATATTACATACATGTCAATGACAATCCTTTGAACAGAAGAAAATTCTTCCAATTTGGACTGCTTCATTCAATTTTGGTGCAAAATTAACCTCTACTATTGTAAATAGGGAATTTTGAGGATTATTACAGAAGAAAGAATTTTTGAGGATAATAAAAATCTAAAGAAATCCAGAATATTGGAGAAGAATGATGAGTATAAAGAAACTTTAAGAGATAAGAAAACGTATATCACAACTTATTGAATTTTTATCTTTTGGCTAGAGCAATTATAATTGTAATAATATTAATTCTTTTTTTCCGTTCATGTTAGGTTATACAGAAGCTGTCATATTTCAGGATGCAATTTTCAGTTTTTTAGAACTAATATCCATGATTAATAGGTACTAATTTTTGAAATGATAAAGTTGTAAGTATTTTTGTGTGCTGACTCTGTAATTAAATGTTACTGTTCACAAATTCTTCAAGGAAAGAGTACAAAAATAAAGAGTACTTTTTAACATAAAATTCTGGTATGTAAATATTACGAATGCGTTTCTATTTTTAGTTCTTTTTAACGTTTCGTATATATTTTGGTTAACCTTTTTTTTTTCTGCACTAAATGGCTAAGAAAATTCTTCTACTTTTTTGTTGCTTAAAATGTTCTTTACTAATAATAAGACTGTTAATTATAATGTTTTATGCTTTATAAATAAAACATTATAAATTATTACTAAATTAAAAAATTAAAGCTGGAAATCAATAAGCATACCGCCAATGAATATTAAAATAATATTTAGCTAATATCTTGTGCATTTCATGATTACTTACGAAGTTAATTGATGGTTTAAATGTTAATTAAAAGTAAATTTAAACAAAAAAAATAATTCAATTAAATAAGAAATAAATAATTTGATATGATAAACAAGTCTAAATGATGCTTGTGGCATAAGAAGAAAAGCAAGTAGCTAAATAGGTTCTTACACCGTAAAAAAAAAGCAGTATACACATTGACATCTATTTCTTAAAATCATTATAAGTTAAACTTTTTCTACTTACACATATTAGTTGCTAGTTATTAAATTAATATGGTTTTAGTGTTTTTTTATGCATCAGAATTAAAAAAAAAGGCATTATCAGTCTAAGTGTTATGTAAATATTAACACATTTAGTACAAATACAAATGAAACAGGTAATGTAAATATTAGCATTAAAGTGAAACAGATTTTTTAAAAAATCAGTTGAACTGATCTTTAAATCAAATAAATGAAAGGTTGAAAAAGTATAAGAAATTAAGGATTATCTTTCCCTGTCACAATTGACTCAACTTTTAAAATGAACTTCTTTGCTTACTGATAATTATAATTAATATAAGCATTAAATATTCAATAATAAAGTCTATTATCTAGAAATTTGTATTCATGTTAGACCTTTGGTCACCCTCTTTTCAACACTGATTTACACGATTTTGAAATTAGATAATGATACTTTGATAATATTCTTTTAACAATATTTTAATATTGTCTACGTGTCATTGGTGTGATTGATCTAATTGGTGTTTATGATTATTATTATGGATTGTGGAATAATTTTGGACCAATCACAGAATAACATGTAACAGTATTAAAATGTTGTCAAGTATCATTGTCCTTTGGATCTACCCAGAAACATCTTCTTCACCTTATTTTAGAAACTACGTTTTTAATTTATCATCATTATCGATTGCTTAAGAGAGCATTTGTTGGTGGTGTTTGGTTACCTCAAAATCAATATAAAGATACATTTATTATATATTTTTGTTTACTGATATTATTTTTTGCATAACCTTAACGGTGAATCATATTATAAATATGATTATTATCGATTAAGTCTTAATTAGACATCATTTATCTAAAATTTATTTTAAAATTTATAAATACAAATTTAAGGTAAATAATGACATTTAATATATAATAATAACATGAGATCAAAGTGCTTTTGCAAATAATCTTTGAGACAACTGCAACATTACAAACATTTAGATTTAGATTATTATACGACGATAAACCGTTGATTTCAATTTCTATATCCAAAACACTTACCATTTGATTTTAAGTTTTAACTTTTTATTTATTATTTTTTTGTGGGCCATCCCATAATTATCATTAACCATTATTTGAAGGAGCTGAGACGTTGGTTTGAGATGGACCCATGGCCCATTTAGGCTCACAGAAAATCCGTTTTAATGAACTTTTCTTAATATATTTTAAAATTTCAAAATCATATCTTCAATGTATTTTAAAGACACAGTAGAAAAATGAAACTTAGAAGAAAATCCAAATTCTAACCCATATTTACAGATATCTTTGACATCAAAAGAAAATCCAAATCCAAACAAACAACTATACAAACTTCCAAAATTTGAATCATTGTGATTAATAATCATGAAGAATACCATTTATTAATCGTTGAATTATTAGAAAATGTATATTCATTCATTATCAACTTCTGACATTGCATGTGATGTGAGTTGCACCGTTCATTAAACACAAGAAGATCCAAAATAATGTGAGAAGAAAGTGGGTATACTGAAATTGAAGAAAACGGGTTTTGGCAGAGCCATAATTCAAATTTAAGATTAAAAGACTATTTTTTTTTATTTTATTTATACATCAAATAATTTTCTTTTTCTTAAAGATAGCACCCCAGTGAATATATTTTCCCTTTACACTAAGTCAATATTTTGAGGGATTCATCGAAAAAAAAAATATTAATAAGCAATGACAGATTATATTTTGTTGAACCCATTTATTAGTATATTTATAAATCAATTTTCACACACCTTTTATAATATTTAGTGAACATCCGTCACTGACACGAATTTAACTTATGTAAATATTGAAACTATTTATAATTATGAGAATGAATTGAAACTTAAACTTACAATTTTGAATAATTAGAGCAGTTATTCAAATTTATGTGTAGCATATGTGATTGGTTAATACAGGTTATATAGTACATACAATTTTTTATTCTATTAGAAAGGAATTTCGTATTTTTTATGCAAATTTTGTGTTTAAAAATTGAAGGTGCCGCGTTCTCCACAACTTGTAGAATTTATGAACATCTGTTTTTCCGTTGATGTAGTTATTTCTATGTAGCAAATTTAGCTACTTCGAACTCCTCAACAGAAAACTAACCCCACACTGTACGAACTGAAGACTTCTCTCAATGAAAACTGAAAAGAGTTATTCATATTCGATAAAATACCTACTACCATTTTTATAACTAAGTAGATAATTCAAAATGATATATTAATATATATTTTTTTGACAATATTTATATAATAATTTGGTCTTATCTCTAGTCGATGTGAAACTTCAACACACCTCTTTCATACTGAGGTTATAAACATATAGAATTAATGGATGGTTCGATGACCCGATAATGGATGATTCAATATTTCTTTTATTAAATTTATGTCGGTTTGTACAATAAAGTTTGCATTCCACTTATAAATTATAATCTGGTCTTATCTTTAGTCATCTAACTATTTATAATATAAATAATGAATTTATGAAAAAATAATGTGTTAAAAATTTTTTTTCTTGAAATCTGTTTATGTAACACCATTAACATGCAATTGATTGAAAGCAAAAAACCGTTGAGGCGATTTCGTGAAGCAAAAGGCAGCTTTAATAGAACTTAATTGCCACTGAACAAAAAAGCAATGCAAAGTAGAAAAATTTGTGTTGTCTTCGCCTGTCGCCTAGAAAAGGCCTTCAAGGTTTTCTTTATCCAAATGAAAGATAAGATAATATCTATGATGAATGTATGTCTACGTTAATAAGTTTATTTTGAAAATAATATTATATAAAATATTATATATGTATATTAAAATATTATATATTTTAAAAAAAATATGATTGTTATCTTACCAAAATAAAAAATTATAAATTTAATTATCATAAAAATACTTTTGTTTTATAAATTAAAATATTTCAAGTATATATTTATAAAACACTATGATTATGATAGATTAATAACTTTTTTTTAACAACTCTTTTTTTTTACAATAAATTGTATGTTATTATTATTAGTTTGTATATTTGAAATGAACGAATATCATACTATATTACCAATTGTAAAAAAGTTATAAAAAAAAAAATTGTTGAAAAAATCCAAACACTAATACATGATTCACATATACACATTAAACATATTAAACACCAATACATAATTCAAATTGAAGTCTCTATTCATTGTAATATAAGGAGAATGAGTTAAGGAATCAAATCAACAACGATTTTATGCTTTAAATATACGAAAGAAGTCACTAGCAAATGGAGAGTTGTGGTGTTACAAAGTACTAATAATGCTCAAGCCCAAAGTGTCAGTACGCATCACCATGGAATACTTGTATCAGCCTTGTTCAAATTCCATTACCTTCCCAACAACTGAGAATAATCAAGAAGATGTTCAAGAAGGAGGAATCTTTCTTGCTTCTTTTGGGTATAGTTCCTTCTTTTCTTTTTGCAATGTGAACTTCCTTTTTGTGGAAAACAAAAGCACAAGAGGATATTTTTTTCTTGTGCTTGAATTCCACCACAGAAATGGAAGACTGATTTTGCTTCAAAATCTCTTGTTATTATGTATGTGGTTTTCTTTTGAATATGGTTCAAAGAATAGTTTTTGGAAACTCGAAGCCATCTTCCTCTCAGCACCAAGATGGCAAAACCAGAAAAACTGATGTGAGAAAGAAAATGGATGAAGTCAAGGTCCTTTCATCTTTCTGATTTTGAGTTTTCTCATTCATCGTCTTCGGTAAGGAAGCTTATCTCAACCGAGAAAGGCACCCAATTACATGAAGCCCACCAGCAGTTCAGAAGCAAAGAAAGAGCTTTTCTCGCTTAGTCATCGACATACTCAATCTAGTTCAGATGGTAAGAGTCTACCACAAAAGGGTATGAGAAATTCAAAAGCTACTTTCGTTTCTTGCAAAGAACCTGTAAAAACTTTGTCTAGATCGAGTAGTTTGAATTCAATGAGAACATTAACAAAGAGTAATAGTTTAAAGCCTTGCAAAGCTTGTTCGAAAAATCTCACATCGGCAGTTCTGTTCGAAGACGTGAATGCACCAGAGAGAGCTACCTGCTCTTCAACTTTGAAAGAGTATAACTTCCCCGAGTACCTCACGCTTCACCCTGGAGGAACTGAGTCTGAGGGAGTTTCAGTCATGAAGGTTTGCCCCTATACATACTGTTCTCTTAATGGCCATGGCCATGCTCCTTTGCCTCCATTGAAGAGCTTCATGTCAGAAAGGAGGCATCTTTTGGAGACTCGGAAGAAGGATACGAAGCTGGAAGTTGTGATCCCTCAAAGATGGAAGGTGACCCGCTGTGATACAAAGAAAACTCTGATATTGAGCAGATTTTCTTTCATGAAAAAACAGCATATGATGAAGCTGCTACAGGTAATCCAAAATCTCTCCCTTGGCACAAGAAATTGGTATGAATTTCATTTTCAAATCTATGCCAAGGAATGGGAAGGAGATGAAGAAATGAGAAAATTCAACACCGTCAAAGAGATTGAAAAGCAACAAGATATCAATTTTGCAAAGGATGAGAATGGCATTGCAGCAGAAGAGGATGGTGTCAAGCAAGTTACTCCAGGTATGACTCATGATCTCCTAAAGTCTCAGATGAATTTTGAAGGGGATTTCAGAAACTACTTCACTGCTGCTGCAAACTGAAGTAGATAACAAAGGGATCTTTCATCTAGGAGAAGATGTTGAAGATGCAGAAGAAAAACCATCCAACTAGCTGTATTCATGAAGAAACCTGTACAGAAAGGTACAGCAACGGTGAACACATGGAGGATATTGAGTTGGATGAGTCCTATTCTCCATGCTGGGAGGAACAACATTTCCGTGAATTCAGCTATGAAGACACTACCGATTCTTCCATCTGCTCAGTGGAGGAGATCAACTCAAAACTCGAGTCGCTATCCGAGAGTTCGCATGATATATCTGAAATGTGGTTAGATGACATCTTTAACAGCAATAATGCAGACATTATGGTTGAAGATGTCAGACTCCAAGAAGCCAAAGAAGAGAGGTCAATCTGTTTTCAAGCACAACCTCATTGTACTAATTTGTTCTGCAAGACACAAGTGAAAGCATCGAGCTTCTCATTCAAGAAAAATATTATCCATCCAAAGATATAGATTCTGAGTATGACGAATCTACTTTGAGCGAGGAAGTATTTCAGAATCTAGCTAATGAAAAAGATAACAACAGAGTAAATGAGAAACGTTTGGATATGAGGTTAGTTGTGTCTCAATGTTACTTGATGAAGGAGATAGTTGAAAATAGTGAAGGCCACAGCAGTAGTGAAAGTTGCAAGATTGATGAGAGCTATGAAGACAAAGATGAAAGCCTAGAAAATGAAGATGATGATGATGAATTTAACCAGGAGCACATAATTCACATGTCTAAAGTGCCTGAAGAAAGCATCACCATTATTATTGAGGAGCAAAAATTATCAGAGGAAAATAAAGTTAAAGGTGGTAAGTTGAAGAGCACAGGTGGTGAGAACAGCCACACAAGCAAGTTGGCAATGGGGAACTAAGAGGAAGAGACCTGTGGAAGAGGA
>NW_025912027.1:0-11266 GCF_018835915.1 Vigna umbellata
CATGATGACTTGATGCAAGCACAACTCAAACTTGGTAAATCTGTAAGATTCAAGAACAAAGTGTGGGTTGTGAAAGACTATAAAGAGAATGGAGTTATAGAGATTAAATCTCCATATTCAAGGAGAGTCAAAAAGGTGGAACAGAGGTAGCTGATGAGTTGGTGTGATGACAACAAGATGAAAACCAACATTGAAGATGGAACTTGAGCTTTACTGGGTCAAGCTAGTGACGTTAAAAGAGCGCTTGATGGGAGGCATCCCAGTGATTTGAGAACATTAATTTCTTTAATTTTTATTTTTGGGTGAAGTAATTTTATAAACTTTGGACAATTTCGTATGTTGAGACTTTTGGTTATAGCATATACTGATGGATGCTAGGTGGTTAAGTATCTACTAAAGGATGCTAGGTTTGTTGCACCTACTGATGGGTGTTGGTGGATTTTGGGTCAAGCTCGTGACGTTAAACAAGCGCTACCTGGGAGGCAACCCAGTTGATTGACTTTATTTTTTTGTTTATTATTTTTTATTCTGTTTTAGTTGCAAGATAGGGATTGAATGTTTAAGTGATGGGAGAACTTAAATGCAGGGAGTGAGTGAGAGGCATGATTATGGCACACCTAGGGAGAACTAGGAAGAAGGAGAGTAATTAATGCAAGTGCCGCTCAACGGTAGCGGCAATTACCACTGAGCGGTAACACTACAGACTTGGGTTTAATAGTTTGGCTCATTTAGGCTCAGCGGGAGTAGGGCCCATTAGGGTATTTTTATACTTTAGGGCATCTAGCATCAACTTGGTTTGTGAACCAAGACCTCGAAGGAAAAGTACGACTAATACTGCTTCATCAAAGCCATGTGTGGGAGTTTTTCACAACAAACTTTTATAACGATCCCATGCTTGACCTAATGTCTCTTCCATGCCTTGTCTAAAAGAAGATATCTCTTACTTCCCTTTATTGACTTTAGATTGTGGGAAGTATTTGTTTGAAAACTTTTCAACCACAGCTTACCACTCTGTAAAGCTTCCTTCTAGAAAAGAATTTAACCATAACTTAGCATTGCCTCCAATGAGAAAGGAAACAAGCTAAGCTTGATTGCTTCATCCGGCACCCCATTTATCTTCACGGTGTTACAAATTTCATTAAAAGTAGTGAGATGCTCATATGGACTTTCATGGCCCATTGAAATGATTACTCTTTACCAGTTGTGTCAATGCTGGTTTCACCTCCATGTTTGCAGCATTGACCCTCGGCCTTGCTATACTGTTAAAATGTTGAGGTCCAACCACAGTGGTGTAATCTGCAAGAGTTCGTCAACCATTATTCTCCTCTGCCATATTTTCAGTGCTTTGGTTAAACCTTTGTGGTGAAGGTTGTAAGAGTGTTTCTAGAGGAGGGAATAGTTCTCTAGATGTACGGATTCTTCTCCTCCGTCTACTCTCGTCCAAGCCTTCAAGAAGAGGTTCTGAAGTTTTATTGCTTCTAGTGCGAATTGCTTCCTGCATACACAAGAAAACAAAACCCTAGAAAAAATTGTTAGCACAAAAAGATAGAGAAGAAAATTAGAAAGATAAAACAAATAGAAGATCGAAAGATAAAACAAATAAAATTAGAAATACTAAAAGATAAAAACAAAAAACCAAAAGGATAAACTTAAAGATACAGAAAAAAATAAAAAGATAAATCAAAAATATACAAATCAAGTCAAAGTTAATCAAAAATCACACAAATAGACTAGTTAAACCACGAGTCCCCGGCAACGGCTCCAAAAACATGTTAATCCCTCGACAAGTGTAACCGAATTGTATCAAGTAATAAACCTGGTAAGACCAAGTATCGTTCTCCCAAAGGACTCACGACCTAGACAATTGTATGGTTTGTTGATTAGCTAAGACTTGTAAAACCGATTGATTAAGATTTAAATGCAAATACTCAAAAGTAAATATGTATGCATGAATTAATCAATGGTAACAAGAAACAAAACACGTGAATTGAAATATATGGATGATTATGTTGTTGGGGTTTATCAATTTCATCCTTATCCACTCTCATGTATTCTTGAATTCTTCTTTCTTTTCATTAATGTTAATGCCACTATCTAAATTACCTTCAACCCGATGTCTCGGCGAAGAAAGCCTAATTATAATCACTAGTTTACAATGTCTTGTCGCCCTATCAACTAATCATGCATTATAGTGAACAGAAGCTTAAGGCAACCAACCATCATACTCCTATGTCTAGGTTTATACTACTGTTGGGAGAGATTCCCCAGATCTAGATTTCCCCGTATGTGTCCATATCGACAAAACCAATAATCATGACATCGAATGAGTTAAACAATGCATGCTTTGAGCAAAGAGGAAAATCCCTAACAATTAATGAAAGAAAGCATGTATCTTATAAAAGATCTTGAAGAACAAATTCAATACATGATTGATTCCCCAACAACAAAATAAATTTAGTTCACCATATTCATGGTGAAACTAGATGAAATACAATGGAAGAGTAAAAGAATAAACCCTAGAAGGGTGAGAAAGGAGATGTAGCATCCAAAATCCTCCTCCAATGGGTGAAAGAGTGTGTTTCTGCTTCGTCCCAGCCAAAGATGATTGACTTAGGTTAACTAAAACCTTATATAGTATTCTAAAAATTACAAAAAAGTAGGCCCAAGCCCATAAAAGTGGTGCTCAACAGCAATAGTGCGTCTTCTATTCTGCCCCTCAGCTGTATTTTTACCCCTCAACGGAGCCAACGGGTCCTTGAAAGTGCCGCTCACCGATAATTGGCGTTGAGCGGTACTTGCGGCTTCTCTTCTTTTGCACTTTTTGTGTCCTTTTCTGATTCCATCTCTGTCCCATTTCACTTCTTTCATCAAATTCATCTCAAAACCTGCAAAAACAAGGAAATCAAGCATAAAACCTGTCCAACTCTCTTATTTCCAAAAACATAAGCAAAAGCATTATTTCAAGCTAGTTTCTAAGTCTTAAAGGTTGCTTTTGATATAAATTTTAAGTGTAAAAATAACAGTTTCTCAACTGTTATCAATGAATCATCAACTGGAGACTCTAATGAATAAAATCTCTCAATTGCTAAGGGATTTGCAGAACGTTTCTCAAGTTCAACAACAACCTTGTGAGTTGTGTGGTGATGATCATATTAATGGTCAATGTGTTATGCCAGAAGTTACCCAAGAGGAAGTCAATTTTATCGGTCAAGGCAATCAATTTCGTCTAGGTAATTACAACTAAGGGTGGAAACCTCACCAAAGCATGGGTCAAGGGCAAGCTGGGCAATTTAATAGACTATCACAACAGCAATGACAATCACAACCCTCCTTATCTGAAAGAACTGCAAAGTTAGAAGAGACACTCCAACAGTTCATGCAAGTGTCAATCTCCAATGACAAAAGCACTAAAGTTGCCATTATAAATTTGGAGATACAGGTTGGTCAATTAGCTAAGAAGTTAGAGGAGATGCCTAACAGGAGTTTTGAGGCTAATACTGAAGTTAACCCTAAGGACGAGTGCAATGCCATTATGACTAGAAGTGGCACGATGTTAGATGAGAGAAAAGTTGAGAGAAAATAAAAAGTTGAGTTGAGTGAAAAAGAAGAGATGAATAAAGAGAGAAAAGAAGTGGCTGAAAGAAAAGAGGTTGAGAAAGATTAGAGGAAAAAGAAAGCAGAAGAGGATGAGAGAAAAAAAGAGAAAATAATTGAGAAGCCCCTTCCTTATCCAAACAACTTTTCAAAGACTGAGAAAGAGAAACAATTTGGGCGTTTCATGGAGATCTTCAAGCAATTGGAGATTACTATCCCCTGGACTGAAGCATGGCAGCAAATTCCTGCTTATGCGAAGCACATGAAGCAATTCCTCAATAAGAAGAAGAAATATCTAGATCAGGAAACAATTGAAGTGCAGGTGATAACAGTTAAAAAACTGTTATTTTCATGCTTAAAATTGATACTAAAAGCAACCTTTAACACTTAGAAACTAGCTTGGAATCATGTTTTTGCTTATATTTTTGGAAATAAGAGAGTTGGACAGGTTTATGCTTGATTTCAGTGTTTTATGCAAGTTTTAAAGTGAATTTGATGAAAAAAGTGAAGAAGGATAGAGATGGAATCAGAAAAGAACTCAAAAAGTGCAAAAGAAGAGAAGTTGTAAGTACCGCTCAGCGCCATTTTACCGTTGAGCGACACTACTTAACACTCGTTGGCACCGCTGAAAGGTGAAAGTGCAACTGAGGGGACGAATTCAACGCACGCACTTACTGCTGAGCGGTATTTTACCGTTGAGCGCCATTATTTTGGGCTTGGGCCTACTTTTTTGTAATTTTTAGAACATAAGCTTTAGGACGTCCTAGGGTTTGTATCTTTGGCAGAGTATGAAGCAAACACATACCTTTCCACCCATTGGAGGAAGATCTTGGATGGTAAGGCTACCTACTCAACTTTCTAGGGTTCTCTCTTTCACTCTTTCATCATATTTCATCTAGTTTCATCATGAATATGGTGAACTAAACTCTTCTTGTTGTTGGGGAATCAATGTAATCTTTTGAAGCTCTCATATATGGAATTTTATGTTTAAACATCATATTTATGTTACATGCTTTCTTTCATCATTAGTTAGGGTTTTTCCTCTTTGCTCAAAGCATGCATTGTTTAACTCACTCGATGTCATGATTATTGGTTTTGTTGATATGGACACATACGGTAAAATCTAGATCTGGGGAAACTCTCCCAACAGTAGTATAAACCTAGACATAGGAATATGATGGTTGGTTGTCGTTAAGCTTCCGTTCACTATAATGCATGATTGATTGCTATGGAGACAAGACATTGTAAACTAGTGATTATGATTAGGGTTTCTTCGCCGAGACATCGGGTTTAAGGTACTTTAGAGAGTGGCATTAACATTGATGAAAAGAATGATGAATTCATAAATTATATGAGAGTGGATAAGATGAAATTGATTGCCCCAACAACATACTCATCCACATATTTCAATTCACGTGTTTTGTTTCTTCTTTCCCATTGATCATCACATGCATACATGTTTATCTTTTGTCTTTTGCATTTGAAACTTATAACAATTTATTCTCAAGTCTTAAATAATCAAGAAATCATATAATTAACTAGGTCGTGAGTCCTTTGGGAGAACGATACTTGGTCTTACCGAGTTTATTACTTGATAGGATTCGGTCACACTTGCCGAGGGTTAAACAAGTTTTTGGCGTCGTTTTTCGATGTTCATAAATTTGTCATCAAAACGCGATCTCTCTAGTCAGGACACCACGCCACCATGAAACCGCTATTATCCTCCATCATGAACACCCAAATGTGAGCTGCTCCGAGGTCAACCTCGCGCACACCAAAAGTCGCCGTAGGAACGACCATTACAGCGCCTCAATCATGTGTCGTCCTCCATCACCGCATCAAAACCTGCATCAAAACCAAACCTGCAAGAAAACGCAGAAATAGAACGCAATCGCGACTTCTCCATCAACCAGCGTCGCCGCCGTGCAACCACCATCATTCTCGCACACCAGCAAAAATCCCTTCACGACACAGAGCACAAATCCTTCTCCTCCCTATATCAAACAACCCTAAATGGGTGAGAAAGAGGGCTGCCACGTGGTAGACCCTCATTGGGTACGTCTTCCTCTGGTCAAAGCTAGTCAAACAGGGGCCTTTGAGCAATTTTGGGGAATTCAGTTGGGGCTAAAGTACAGATAGAAGAAATTTCAGGGCATTTATGCAATTTTGGAAAGTTAGAAAAGCTAAAAGATAAAATTCAGTTGTTCAATTAATTTAATTTGAGAATATCAATAAAAAATATCTTCCAAATAATGTTATAATTATCTAAATCTTTTAGTTATTTGGAAGATATGAGATGAAAGATTCTGTCAACTGAATATTCAGAGTCCAAGCCCAATCAAGTCATATATAAGAGACCCAGGGGAGGCAGAAAAGGGCACTTCATTCATTCATTCACCACTTCTCTCTCTCTCTCTCTTATTTCATCTTGTATTCAACTCCATTCATGGAGAGCTAAGCATCTAGGGCTATTCTACTGTAATTCCATGATGGATTCTGAGGTTACGTTCAGTTAATGCAATTGTTTATTTTGATTATTGATTTAAGTTGTTCTCTCTCTATGTCTTGCATCTCTCTATCTTGTTATAAGTAAAGATTTTTGCATCATAATGTGTTTGAATCTACATGCATATTGACTATATGAGTTCTAGGGTTATAGGTTTAATTGAGAATCTACTTTGATTTAATTTAGGAACTTTCATATGATTAAATGGTTTTTACTATCAATTGAGAATGTACTTTGATTGATTAGTAATAATTTCAACTATAATCAATTGAGAATTTACTTAGATTGATTAACTTTTAATTTGGTTAGGAGAGTTAAGAATAGACATGATTAAACACAATAGAATTTGATTGAGAATGTACTTTGGTTGAATTTATTGTGAATAATCTAGAAAGGTTTTGCATTTGATTGAGAATTTACTTTGGATCAATGCACAATCGCCCTCAAATTAATTAAGAATGTACTTTAATTAATTTGAAACTTAAACAATAATTAATTGAATAATTATTCGTGAATAACCGATGATGAATCTATCCTTGAAAAGTAGTGGAATTAGCCTATTTAATCATAACTGTTTTTAAGTTTCTTATTTATTCTTTAAACATTGTTCAACCATTACTTTTATTCATAAGCATTACATAGCATTCATAAGAGTCAGATATTCGAAAGCAATTCCGTGTTCGTAGGGAGATGACTCAGGGTTACTTTAGCCCTATCTACTTTCTAGGATACTACTTGGCAATACTGAAGTTGCCTTGAAAAGTAGTATTAATTTGATAGCTTCAACGACAGCGTAACAGAGAGTCAAGTTGGTGACTAGGAATTTGCTGAGATTTTGTTGGTGTCATGAAAGAAAGAAGAACGCCAACATCAAAAATCCAGATTGATCTTAATGGTGTCAGGCTTGTGACGTTAAACAAACGCTTATTGAGAGGCACCCCAATTTCTGACTATATCTTTTGGATTTGATTTTACTTTGCAGTAATGACAGCATCTACTGATGGATGCTGGACAACATACTAAGGGATGCTAGGAGNAGCAAAGAGGAAAATCCCTAACAATTAATGAAAGAAAGCATGTATCTTATAAAAGATCTTGAAGAACAAATTCAATACATGATTGATTCCCCAACAACAAAATAAATTTAGTTCACCATATTCATGGTGAAACTAGATGAAATACAATGGAAGAGTAAAAGAATAAACCCTAGAAGGGTGAGAAAGGAGATGTAGCATCCAAAATCCTCCTCCAATGGGTGAAAGAGTGTGTTTCTGCTTCGTCCCAGCCAAAGATGATTGACTTAGGTTAACTAAAACCTTATATAGTATTCTAAAAATTACAAAAAAGTAGGCCCAAGCCCATAAAAGTGGTGCTCAACAGCAATAGTGCGTCTTCTATTCTGCCCCTCAGCTGTATTTTTACCCCTCAACGGAGCCAACGGGTCCTTGAAAGTGCCGCTCACCGATAATTGGCGTTGAGCGGTACTTGCGGCTTCTCTTCTTTTGCACTTTTTGTGTCCTTTTCTGATTCCATCTATATCCCATTTCACTTCTTTCATCAAATTCATCTAAAAACCTGCAAAAACAAGGAAATCAAGCATAAAACCTGTCCAACTCTCTTATTTCCAAAAACATAAGCAAAAGCATTATTTCAAGCTAGTTTCTAAGTCTTAAAGGTTGCTTTTGATATAAATTTTAAGTGTAAAAATAACAGTTTCTCAACTGTTATCAATGAATCATCAACTGGAGACTCTAATGAATAAAATCTCTCAATTGCTAAGGGATTTGCAGAACGTTTCTCAAGTTCAACAACAACCTTGTGAGTTGTGTGGTGATGATCATATTAATGGTCAATGTGTTATGCCAGAAGTTACCCAAGAGGAAGTCAATTTTATCGGTCAAGGCAATCAATTTCGTCTAGGTAATTACAACTAAGGGTGGAAACCTCACCAAAGCATGGGTCAAGGGCAAGCTGGGCAATTTAATAGACTATCACAACAGCAATGACAATCACAACCCTCCTTATCTGAAAGAACTGCAAAGTTAGAAGAGACACTCCAACAGTTCATGCAAGTGTCAATCTCCAATGACAAAAGCACTAAAGTTGCCATTATAAATTTGGAGATACAGGTTGGTCAATTAGCTAAGAAGTTAGAGGAGATGCCTAACAGGAGTTTTGAGGCTAATACTGAAGTTAACCCTAAGGACGAGTGCAATGCCATTATGACTAGAAGTGGCACGATGTTAGATGAGAGAAAAGTTGAGAGAAAATAAAAAGTTGAGTTGAGTGAAAAAGAAGAGATGAATAAAGAGAGAAAAGAAGTGGCTGAAAGAAAAGAGGTTGAGAAAGATTAGAGGAAAAAGAAAGCAGAAGAGGATGAGAGAAAAAAAGAGAAAATAATTGAGAAGCCCCTTCCTTATCCAAACAACTTTTCAAAGACTGAGAAAGAGAAACAATTTGGGCGTTTCATGGAGATCTTCAAGCAATTGGAGATTACTATCCCCTGGACTGAAGCATGGCAGCAAATTCCTGCTTATGCGAAGCACATGAAGCAATTCCTCAATAAGAAGAAGAAATATCTAGATCAGGAAACAATTGAAGTGCAGGTGATAACAGTTAAAAAACTGTTATTTTCATGCTTAAAATTGATACTAAAAGCAACCTTTAACACTTAGAAACTAGCTTGGAATCATGATTTTGATAATATTTTTAGAAATAAGAGAAATAGACAGGTTTATGCTTGATTTCAGTGTTTTATGCAAGTTTTAAAGTGAATTTGATGAAAAAAGTGAAGAAGGATAGAGATGGAATCAGAAAAGAACTCAAAAAGTGCAAAAGAAGAGAAGTTGTAAGTACCGCTCAGCGCCATTTTACCGTTGAGCGACACTACTTAACACTCGTTGGCACCGCTGAAAGGTGAAAGTGCAACTGAGGGGACGAATTCAACGCACGCACTTACTGCTGAGCGGTATTTTACCGTTGAGCGCCATTATTTTGGGCTTGGGCCTACTTTTTTGTAATTTTTAGAACATAAGCTTTAGGACGTCCTAGGGTTTGTATCTTTGGCAGAGTATGAAGCAAACACATACCTTTCCACCCATTGGAGGAAGATCTTGGATGGTAAGGCTACCTACTCAACTTTCTAGGGTTCTCTCTTTCACTCTTTCATCATATTTCATCTAGTTTCATCATGAATATGGTGAACTAAACTCTTCTTGTTGTTGGGGAATCAATGTAATCTTTTGAAGCTCTCATATATGGAATTTTATGTTTAAACATCATATTTATGTTACATGCTTTCTTTCATCATTAGTTAGGGTTTTTCCTCTTTGCTCAAAGCATGCATTGTTTAACTCACTCGATGTCATGATTATTGGTTTTGTTGATATGGACACATACGGTAAAATCTAGATCTGGGGAAACTCTCCCAACAGTAGTATAAACCTAGACATAGGAATATGATGGTTGGTTGTCGTTAAGCTTCCGTTCACTATAATGCATGATTGATTGCTATGGAGACAAGACATTGTAAACTAGTGATTATGATTAGGGTTTCTTCGCCGAGACATCGGGTTTAAGGTACTTTAGAGAGTGGCATTAACATTGATGAAAAGAATGATGAATTCATAAATTATATGAGAGTGGATAAGATGAAATTGATTGCCCCAACAACATACTCATCCACATATTTCAATTCACGTGTTTTGTTTCTTCTTTCCCATTGATCATCACATGCATACATGTTTATCTTTTGTCTTTTGCATTTGAAACTTATAACAATTTATTCTCAAGTCTTAAATAATCAAGAAATCATATAATTAACTAGGTCGTGAGTCCTTTGGGAGAACGATACTTGGTCTTACCGAGTTTATTACTTGATAGGATTCGGTCACACTTGCCGAGGGTTAAACAAGTTTTTGGCGTCGTTTTTCGATGTTCATAAATTTGTCATCAAAACGCGATCTCTCTAGTCAGGACACCACGCCACCATGAAACCGCTATTATCCTCCATCATGAACACCCAAATGTGAGCTGCTCCGAGGTCAACCTCGCGCACACCAAAAGTCGCCGTAGGAACGACCATTACAGCGCCTCAATCATGTGTCGTCCTCCATCACCGCATCAAAACCTGCATCAAAACCAAACCTGCAAGAAAACGCAGAAATAGAACGCAATCGCGACTTCTCCATCAACCAGCGTCGCCGCCGTGCAACCACCATCATTCTCGCACACCAGCAAAAATCCCTTCACGACACAGAGCACAAATCCTTCTCCTCCCTATATCAAACAACCCTAAATGGGTGAGAAAGAGGGCTGCCACGTGGTAGACCCTCATTGGGTACGTCTTCCTCTGGTCAAAGCTAGTCAAACAGGGGCCTTTGAGCAATTTTGGGGAATTCAGTTGGGGCTAAAGTACAGATAGAAGAAATTTCAGGGCATTTATGCAATTTTGGAAAGTTAGAAAAGCTAAAAGATAAAATTCAGTTGTTCAATTAATTTAATTTGAGAATATCAATAAAAAATATCTTCCAAATAATGTTATAATTATCTAAATCTTTTAGTTATTTGGAAGATATGAGATGAAAGATTCTGTCAACTGAATATTCAGAGTCCAAGCCCAATCAAGTCATATATAAGAGACCCAGGGGAGGCAGAAAAGGGCACTTCATTCATTCATTCACCACTTCTCTCTCTCTCTCTCTTATTTCATCTTGTATTCAACTCCATTCATGGAGAGCTAAGCATCTAGGGCTAATTCTGTTGTAATTCCATTATGGATTCTGAGGTTACGTTCAGTTAATGCAATTGTTTATTTTGATTATTGATTTAAGTTGTTCTCTCTCTATGTCTTGCATCTCTCTATCTTGTTATAAGTAAAGATTTTTGCATCATAATGTGTTTGAATCTACATGCATATTGACTATATGAGTTCTAGGGTTATAGGTTTAATTGAGAATCTACTTTGATTTAATTTAGGAACTTTCATATGATTAAATGGTTTTTACTATCAATTGAGAATGTACTTTGATTGATTAGTAATAATTTCAACTATAATCAATTGAGAATTTACTTAGATTGATTAACTTTTAATTTGGTTAGGAGAGTTAAGAATAGACATGATTAAACACAATAGAATTTGATTGAGAATGTACTTTGGTTGAATTT
>NW_025912028.1:0-18124 GCF_018835915.1 Vigna umbellata
AAAAAACTTGCGGCTTTGAGATTTACAGTGAATCTAATTTTCTTTCATGCCAATAAAAATAATTAAACATTTGAAAATTAAAATCCCTAAATTTTATAATTCAAAAAATTAGGGTTTCACAAAATTGAGAAAATTACCATTAATGGAGAATCATAAAATTCAAAACCTGGCTCTCATACCACTTGTTAGCAATTCTTTCATTTTCAATTAAATGAAAAACACACATGATCTTGAATTTTCATGATACTCACTATTCTCGCATAGACAGTAGAAAAGAACTTACCTGGATTCATTGTATAGTTCCTTCCTGTCAAATGTTCTCCCTTCTCTTACTCCTTTTTAATGCTTTCTTTATGATATAGAAATTGTCAAGGATGTTTTTCTCTGTCAAAGTCACAGTTTCTTTTCTTTTTAGAGAACGTAACCTGTCTTTCTCTCTTTTTAGAAACTTAACCTGTCAACCATCGTAAAACCTTTTTCCTCTTTATGATATTTAATCAACTTTAATAAAATACCAAAATACCCTTTATTGAAGTGAGAAGAGAGAGATTAATTTTAATAAATCTAAAATAATCCCTATAACTTTAATACCTTATATTCTAATAATCATCACATTAGAATCTGTATATCAAAGTTATACTTTAAATTACATGAACCAATCTTAAATTAATATAATATAACACGGATAAAATAAGAGATGGACATGGGTTTATATACAGATAAGATACTTCCATTAGTAAGAGACCTTTTGGAGTGGTACCAAAAGCAAATTCGTAAGGGCTTGGCCCAAAGCGAACAATATCTTACTAGTGTTGAGATCTATGTGTATATGTGTGTTGAACCTCCCTACAAATGATGTTAGTTGACCTTAAGACAAGACAACTGTCACTGATCAATGGTTGGAGCAAAGGAGAAAGTTGGTATCAAGACTTGGATTCTTGATAAAAAGTT
This sequence comes from Vigna umbellata, assembly GCF_018835915.1. The sequence continues at coordinate 952 of NW_025912028.1, forward strand.
TGCGTGTCTGCGGAATGGCGGGAAGTGATATGTCAACGACCAATCTTCCAATACTCACAAAGAAGAATTGGACTAGGTGGAGCACACAGATGAGAGTGTTGTTCAAATTTCAAGATGTAAGTGATGTTGTTGAAGGCAACGGACTAGAGCTTGATCTTGGCGCCTCAGAAGACCAGAAAGTTGCATTCAGGAAGAGAGACAAGAAGACATTATTTATCATTCATCAATGTGTTGATGACAGTCACTTCGAGAAAATCCAGAACGTGATTACTGTAAGGAATGCCTGGAATATCCTGATTCGATGTCATGCAGGAGGGGAGAAGATAAAAAAGGTTAAACTCCAAACTTTGAGGAGGCAATACGAGTTACTGTAGATGGAAGAAAATGATAAGGTTGGTGAGTACTTTAACAGAAGTTTGATTATATTATGGTCGCGATAGAAGAATCGAGATATCTTTTAAAGATGAAGATTGAAGAGTTACAAAGCTCGTTAGAAGCGCATGAAATGAGGTTATTGGATAGAAAAACAATCAAGAATGAGGAACAAGCACTAAAAGTACATCATTCCAAGAATGATGAGAAAAAGAAGCACAAGAAGTGGAAAGGGAAGCGTTCAAAAGGGGGTTGGAAGGCTGATAAAGGCAAGGATGATTAAGACGACAAACATGTGTCAGTTGAGAGGAGTGGAAGGTTAGAGAAGGGATATCAAAAGAAGGAAAAAAGAAGTATTGAATGCTTTAATTGTCACAAATATGGTCATTTCGCTTATGAATGTTATGTTGATAAAAGTAAACAGAAGAAATATCAAGGGAAAGAGGCGTACATTGCACAAGAAGATTCGAATTCAGAACCACTAACTTTGATGGTAACCACTTCTGCAGAAAACTCTTCATGTCAGACTAACTTGTGGTACCTAGATTTTGGTTGTTCAAACTATATGATGTGTCGTAGAGAATGGCTGATCAACTTTGATACAACGAAGAAAAGCAAGGTCAAATTTACTAATGATAGTAATTGAAGGTGGAAGGAATGAGAGATGTGGTTATTTGGAGAAAGAATGGCTCACATGCAACTATCACCAATGTGTTATTTGTGTCTACCATGAAATGTAATTTGTTGAGCATTGGCCAGTTGATACAAAGGGGGTTTACAATAGTAATGGGAGATTACAATAAAGTTGAGTTGTATGATATAAACAAGAATTTGATTCTTCGATGCAAGATCTCCAAGAACAGGACGTTCTAGATCAATATGGAAGCAGTAGAAAACTCTCAATGTTTATCATCAGTGAAAGTAAATGATGAAAGCTGGTGTTGGCATTTGAGGTATGAACACTTGAATTTCAAAAGTTTACAACAACTTGACATAAAGGGAATGGTTCTTAGATTACCCAACATCACGCCTTTGAAAGCCACTGCCAAGCGTGTGGAATCACTCATGAGATCACAACACCGTATACACCTCAGCACAACGGGCTTGCAGAAAGAAGAAACATAATGATCCTTGATATGGCTAGGAGCATGTTGAAGGAGAAAGCAGTGCCACGGAAACTGTGGGGCGAGGCGGTGTCCACAACTGTCTACCTCCTTAACAGGTGTCCAACAAAGAAGTTTGATGGAAAAGTACCCTTTGAAGCGTGGATAGGCAGGAAGCCGACAGTTGGCCACTTGAAGGTATTTGGATCACTTTCTTTCGTGCATGTGCCTGACCAGAGAAGATCAAAGCTGCAAGATAAGAGCGAGCCAATAATATTTGTTGGCTATCATCCTACTAGAGCTTATAAGCTCTTTAATCCAATCAATGAGAAAGTCGTCCTGAGTAGAGATGTGATGATTCTGGAGAATAGTTGGGACTGTAAGCAGAAGCAACCAGATTTGGTAGAGGCCAGAATAGGTGGAGATGTTGAGATCATCTTAGTCGAACCTGAGGTGAATTCTGATCGTAGTGGAATTGTGCAGAATGGTGAAACTGGTAGACCATGAAGACAACGTGTGTTGCCACAAAGGTTTAGTGAATGCAAAGTATATCCTGATACACAGATTGATGATGAAGGAGACTTGGTTCATAGGGCATTGTATGCTGGAGCGGAACCAATAGATGAGGTTGAAGAATTAAAGGAACCTATGTGGAGAAATGCAATGAGGGAGGAAAGTAATGTAATCGAAAGGAACGAAACTTGGCAGCTTGTTGATCTGCCAGAAGGGAAGAAAAGTATTGGAGTAAAGTCGGTGTTTAAGCAAAAGTTGAAGCTTGATGGATCAATCTCCAAGTATAAAGCTAGGTTGGTTTTGCGAAAGGGTTCCTTCAACGACACCAAGGCTTTGATTTTTCTGAGGTGTTTGCACCAGTAGCACTATGGAGACTATTCGGATGGTGAATGTTGTTGCATGTTAAAGAAGTTGGTCATTGTACCAGCTTGATGTCAAGTCAACGTTCCTCCATGGACCATTGGAAGAGGAGGTATACGTATAGTAGCCTCCTGGATTTTTTTAAGAAGGCAAAGAGCACCAAGTTTACAAGCTGCAAAAAGCTTTATATTGGCTGAGACAAGCTCCTAGAGCCTGGAATAAGCATATTGATTCCTTCCTGCTTGAACTAAACTTCATCAGATGCATTGTTGAACATGGAGTCTATGTGAAGAGAAGTGCATAAGAGGATTTGCTGATCATCTATTTATACGTGGATGATTTGCTTATCACAGGGTCCAACCAGCTAACATTGAAGAATTCAAGAAAGTGATGCAGACAGAATTCGAGATGACTAACTTGGGTAAGATAAGCTACTTCCTAGGAATGAAATTTGCTTATACTGATGCATGATTGGTAATACATCAAAAGAAGTATACTAGAGATTTGGTGAAAAGATTTAATATGTCATTATGCAATGCCACAATAAGCCCAATGGAAGTCAACCAGAAGTTGGTGAGAGATGAATTAGAGGAAGGGGTAGACGAGACAGTATTCAAACAAATAATTGGATCATTGAGGTTTCCTTGTAACAACAGACCAAATCTCTAATTTTGTGTTGGTATGATAAGCAGGTTCATGGGTGAACCGAAGAGCTCACATGAATGATGTCAAACGAGTATTGAGGTATGTTTAAGGCACATCTAATCATGGGTTGCTATTTCCTATTGGGAGACAAAACTATGGATTAGAATTGGTTGGCTACACCGATTTTGATCATGGTGGTGATCCTGCGGAGAGAAAGAGCACGTTTGAATATATTTTCTGTTGAACAAAGCCCTATTTCGTGGTGTTCTCAAAAGCAACATGTAGTTGCTTTTCCAGTTGCGAAATCGAATAATTGTTGGGTGCTTTGTTGCCTGCAAGGAGTGTGGTTCGAATAATGCTGAAGGAGATGATGTGCTGTTTTGGAAGGGACCCGTTGCAGTAGGATTAGATTAAAGTATCTGTCATAAATTTATCTAGAATCCTGTGAGTCATGGAAAAGAAGTAAGAAGAAGTAAGCATTTAAAGTGACATACCAATTCTTGAGAGACTGGTAAGCAAGGAAGAAAGAATAGTTTGTTCTAATGCAGCACTGAGGAGGAAATTGGAAGACGAAGAATCGTCAACAAGGCTTTGAAGGTTGTTGATGTTTTGATTTCTAAAGAAGAAGCAAAGAAGAAAATCGGCGGTTTATATCATCGATGTTGTCTTAGAGGGAAAAGTTGTGACCTTAAGACAAGACAGCTGTCACACAGGCAGCTCTACATCTGTTACTTTGTTCCTTATAAAACCACACTTGTACAAGATACAATATTCAGTTTTTCAATAAGAAGTTCTATTCAAATATACCTATTCTCTCTCGGTATTTTTCTTATGTTGTTTTCTTCCTAACAATAACAATTATGATGATACCTTGCGTCTTATACCTGATCCAAATTAGCTTGGAAGATACATTTCTATGTTTAATCTTCGGGTTAAATATGTTTTTCGTTCCTTAAGTATCACACGATTTTGGGTTTAGTCCCTACTCGAAACTTTGATTGCTTTTTATACTATAGGTTTGAAAACGATTACTATTAGTCCTAAAATTGAACGACGTTAAACTTTTGTTTGATGTGAGCAAACGGCAAAGCCAAGTCTTCGCCAGATTCCTCTTAACTCTTTGCCACGTTGCTTTATTTTATGTGGCCAATAAGAATCTGACAAGGTTAGCACCCTTTCCACCCCCACAAAATAGGGTTTGCGTAGATTGGGGGAAAACTGCCCTGGCACTCTATGCGCACACAATTGTGTCTTTATATCTTACGTCGTAATGAGCCAGAAGAACGCGAGGGAGGAAGGGAGAGAAGGGAAGGGAAGGGTTTGCTCTCTTGCAGGGTGGGCGAACGGCGTTTCTTTCTACTGTGTTTGGGATTTGCAATATGTGCAGGTGATGCCGATATGGATTTTGACGGGGATCTATGAAAGGGCGGATTGTCGCGACTTGCAAGGATTTTGCGCGTTGAAAGGGGTGGCTTGAGGAGGAGGATGGCGTGCTTGCAGGGGAGCTTGTGAGGATTGAAGGCGCGCGGCAGAGGAGGTTAGGCGGGATTTAGGGGTCTTCGCACACTCGACAATTTGGGATTTCGCTTGACCGTGGGGTTCTCGATTGGCCAGAGCGAACTCGGTGTGCGTCTTCCGACACGGTGCGGATTTTGCGATTTGGGGTTGCTCGCGTTTTCTGGATTTGGTTTGAGTTTAGGTGATTCTGGGGAAAATGCCAGGAGACTCGCGAGGGGGAAGAAGAAAAGAAAAAGAAAAAGAGAGGAAAGAGAAGAAAGAGCTTCGGCTTTGTGTTTTGGGATTATTTGCAAGTGAAGAATGAAGATCTTTGCTTGATCTACAGATGGGGAGGTTGGGGCGATGGGGGGTGAGGTGGTGTGAGTGTGTGTGTGATGTTGTTTGATAATGGTGCTCCTCGAGAAAGCGAAATCCTTGGTTGCTCTGCGGAGGAAGGATGAACGAAGTTTCAAGCCACAAGTGACAAGAGAAGTGGCTTTCGCTGTTTGGTCACATCAAACAAAAAAAGGGGGGGGGGTGGGTGAAGTCGTTTCAATTTACGAACTAATAGTAATAGTTTCAAAAACTATGAGGACTAAAAACAATCAAAAGTTCCGAGTAGGGAGATTTAAACCCAAATCGTGTGTGTGTGTGATTTTAAAAGGGACGGGAAAAAACATTTAAACCCTTTAATATTCCCATATATCCCTTAAAGGATAATGATGATACCTTGGTCTTATACTTTCTGATACTGAGCGTTTATATGGAAACATTTTCATAGTCACACTGAATACTTTATGAAGTGTTAATATGTTAATTATATATTCATCAATTATTAGATCCTTAATATCACTATAAAATAATTAATAATAAATATGGATTATATATAAATTCATCGCTATTTTTTAATGCATGAACATTTAAGGAAAGAAGAAAATCAGTCTTATAATAGATAATTGAACAACACTTTATCGTTTAATTGAACAACACTTTATCGTTTTCAAAGTCGAAAATTATTTCTAAATAAAAACTGTGAGTGCTTACTACGTTTGAGTTCTTTTCGATATAAATGATCCAATGGTGATCGTCACCACATTTTGGACGTTCCTCAAGTCAATTTGGGTGTCTTTTGCTTTGACTTTGCAACCACATAGTTAATACTTAATAATAAATATTCAATGGATTCAAGCACTTAATTATTATATACTAAATGTTATAGATTAAAAACAGTAATTTTGTTCAATGGGTTAGAATTCAATCGGGTTACTTTTTGATTAGTTAAACGTGAAATGGAAACAATTAAGCCAACACAACAAAAGTAAAACTTATTGTAATTTGCTAGTTCTCTTAACGAGTCATCTCACCAAGACCCATTTATTTTTGTTGTTAGAACTACAAAATGAAGATTAAAAGATTATTTATAAATATATGATAATATTTTTATCGTTTTTTACTGATTTACATTCGTAAGGCCAATATGCCTTTTATTTATTAAAAATGAATTAGCTTTTCTTGATATTCCAAAATTGTAAAGCTAGAATAAAAGAAAGAGATGAAATGTTACTACACTCGTGTTAATAATCAACTGTTTTTATCTTCTTTCATTTCTTTTATGTAATTTAAAAACGTTATATTAAAATAACAACTTAGAAATAAAAGAATGAAACACGTATCGATCATCTCATTCTCAAGATACATATTACGTTCATTCAGCAGTCATGTTTAAATTTTAAGTTTTATAAAATCGATTTGTAGTGACGAATGTATAATCTAAATTGGTTTTCTCTTGGATAAAGACTCCATTAAATATTACATTTGGATCTAACAACACAGAAAAGTCAATAATGTACCGAACTTTCAACATTCAAATGTGAATTCGTTAATAATGGCTGTGAAATATGAACGCAGTGCAATGTAATATATAGCAGAAAAACAAACAGAACAAGGCACACAGATTATCAGAGTTATGGAAAATCACTGAGCACACTCCATTGTTTGAGACCAAAAAAGAGCAGAGGAAAGACTCATCTATAGGTCCTTTAATGGAGAATTTATCAGGATAGTTTTATGGTTAGTATTCAACTCAATGGTGAGTGGTGATGTCGCACCTTGAATCTCATCCAGTGATGTGTATGAGTGAACTTGTTGATAATTACTTTTAATTCGCATAAGATAAAAAAAAAAAATTTAGATTTAGTTAACACTAAATATCCTTGGGATATGGTTTTGATCTCGGGAAACACATTATAATTGAGGGTAGGTTACTGATGGTTGTGTGTGAGGGCTACTAAAGTAAGAGGTTTGGAAGGTTATGATTTTAATTTTTGTGAAGACATTTCAATTTGAGATGGCTAGAAATTTTATGCACAAAATAAGTAGAGAAATGATTCGGTATGGAGTGTGCGGACTTTATAGTTGAATGCGTCAGATGATATAAATAAAAATTTTTTATTTTTGAATTTCAGAGGCACGAAAATTTTGTTGTTGGGGAGAATGTAAGACCCATAAAAAAAAAACTCTATATATCTATATATATATTTATAGTAGTAAATTTTAGTTATTATTAGTAATAATAATTTTAATGGATTTAGAAAAATGTAAATTTTGGATTTAAAATTATAGTATTTTAGGAAGGAGAGGTTTTCAAATTTTGGTAACTTAGTTAGTAAATTTTTTTAAATTGATAGTAAAAGTAAATAGTAAAATAAAAAGTAATAGTAATAGAAAATTAAAAGTGATAGTAAAAATAAAGTTTAGCATTTGGATTTCTTAGCATGTGGAAGAAAAGTAGTAGGTAGGAAATTAGGATCAGATTTGGTGAGAGGAAATGATTGAAATATTATTTTTAAATAATATTAACTAATAAATAATATTAAAATTATTAATGAATAGTAAATTTTTTTACTTATAAATAACCATGGGGAAGGGAAATTATTCTGCACCAAGAGAAAGAAAGAGAAATAAGTGAGAGAAAGTTAGGAGAGCAATTTTTAGTTCAAGAGGAAGGGTAGATTGGTGATAGTAGAGGTTCTGAAAAGGTTTCGGAGGAAAAGAAGAAATAAATTCAGAGCAAGAGACGGTCTGGAATGAGAGGTAGGGGAGCTAACTTTTCTAGGCTTTTATATTATGATTTAGTATTTCTATGCTTTTATATTATGACTTAGTAGATTTTATTTACTATTCATATCTTGAAAATTATGGAATGACTACTTTAAGCTTACTGTAGGTTATGCTATATTGAAATTCGGTGGTTAATATTATATGCTGTTGTTTTAAATCTGTAAATAAGAAATTTGTTAAAAACTAGTTGAGGAACACTTTGGCTAAGGAAAGAGTTGGTACTTAAGTTGTCCATTGTGACGCACCTCTCTTTCCTGGAAGTCTACTCGACAAGTTTTTAACTTAATCTTATGAAAACAGAGTTGGTACTATTCAATATGTGCAATATATCTTGTTGGAATGGAAATGTCTGATGAATTCATTTTTGTGGTAGATATGGAATTATGAATTATAATTGTGATAATTGCATTTTACTATACTGCATTTGAATTTATGCATCTGAACATGTTATGGGTAGTATGGGGAGATTTTGTAAGGGTATAATGTGAGTTGAGGAATATTAGTCTGTATGAGTATGAGTCTGTGGAGAGATAAATAAATGTCTGGGATTTGTGTATATGTGATGTTTGAGGTCCCGTAGTGGAGGTTATCCTGATCCTCTTAATAATCATCTAGATCTCAAGCTAGGAGAGGGATATGAATTATGTGGTGAGAGGAGAGGAAAGCAGCAGGAGGTCGGGTCTAGGTGCCGCGTTTGGACATTGTGGGGGATTAACCTTGTAAATGGTATGAAGTATTTTTGAAAAGATATTTTAAAAAAAGAAGAAGTAGAAGTATAACAAGTGCATCAAATTCCCGTGACGCTCATCAACGTTATTCATCCGGAATGAGTGTCTATTGGGTATTGTGGTGTCTATTGGTATTGTGAGACGGAGTGTTACTAATAGGAATTGATGGTTATGAGAGTGTCGAACATAAATTAGTATTTTATGATGTTTATATCAACGGTAATATTATATTGTTTATAATGATTTGTTGCATGTTAGCTCACCCACTGTTTGTGTTTGTAGGTATGATGTGAGTGTTGGTATGTGGTATGAGTATGTATGACATAATTATTTATGAGGTTTGCATGCATGTTTTTGTTCATAAAATGATTGGTTTGCATGTAAAGATCACCCTACTTGTTTGGTGTGTGGGTATGTGCGATGATCGTTAATCGTTTATACGGGAGCAGATGAAAGGATATGTTTGGTGCATCACTCAGTGCCCCCCAAGGAAGGGAGGAAGAGAAGAAAGAAGTAGAGAAGTAGAAGAACTTAAGTAGAACATTTTTACATGTATAGACTTATATCACTAGGAAAATGTTTTTAAAGGGTGAAGAATAAGGGATAGTTACCGTTTTTTATAAATGTAATGTTACAATATATAAATTATGAATTATCCAATGTGAGAAATTGGGATGTTACAAACTTAACTCAACCCTCACAAAAAATTAACTTGTAAGGTGAGGTTTGCACCCATTTATATATATTTTAAATTGGTTTTTTCTCTAGTTAATGTGGGACTTCCAACAATTGTATTACATAATTTTAAAACTTCATGTGGATAAAGTACCAAAAATATCATAATATCAAGCCACAAATAAAAATAGTTTACTGAACTAAAAAGTCAACACAAAATGAGGTCAAAATAATCCTAATTAATAGTCATTTAAGAATAAAAATGAAAATATCGACATAAAAAAGGTTCAAGTCGGGGTTAGGACCTTTTGTTAAGTTGGTCGAAGATGGTTCACGTTTAGGTTAAGTTAAATCAAGTCATTGTTAGGTTGAGTAAGGTAAAGTTCAAGTCAAGCTAAGTTAGGTTAGACTCAAGTTAATCTCGAGTTAGGTTGAGATAATCCTAGTTTGGGTTAGGATGAACTCGACTCAGGTTAGGTCAAGTCAAAGTGGACTATAGTAGGCCATGTCAAGCTAGGCTTAGGTCATGTGGAGTCAAACCAGGTCTAGGTCAAGCTACATAGGGCCCAATTCAGTATGGTAATATTAGGTCAAGTCCAAGTCAAGTCCAAGTCAAGTCCAAGTCAAGTCCAAGTCAAGTTAGGTTGGGCTCATGTTGTGTTAAGTTGAGTCGGGCCATTATTGGGCTATATCTAGATTAACCTATGTTAGATTGGGTTAAGATAAACCTGAATAGGTTTAAACCAAACATTGAGCAATATGATATTAGGTCAAGTTGAGTCAGTTTTTTTTGGCCTTAGTGGGTATCCAAATTAAAGCTAAAGCAAGGTTGGGTGTCAAATTAGCTTGATATGAGGTTAGACCAAGTAAAGTTGAGTTCAAGTTATACTAAGTTGAGTAAGCTCAAATCAAGTTCAACCTTATTCACGGAAGGTTGAGTTAGGTTTTGGTCAAATTCAAGCAAGAATTTTTCAGCGCAAGTATAAATTAGTTTGTGTTAGGCTCATGTTAGGATGATTTGAACCATGTTGAGCTCAAGTCATGTTTGGTCAAGTTGGATCATGGTTAAGCCAATGTTATGTTGAGTATAAATCAAGTTGAATCTAAGTTAACAAATGCTAACGCAAACTAAGCTTATAAGTGATGCAAGATTAAGGTGAGCCAAGTTAGGTTGGGTTGAGTTGGACGATTTAGAGCCTAATTCAAGTCCAAAAGATTGGTTTAACATCATTGAAGGAAGCACATGAAAGGGAAGTGACACCCAATGCAATATTTGTAGGGGCAATTCACACCTAGTGTGGAGAATTTGCATCAAACACCATCCATGTCAGTGGCTAACAAGAAGTTGTAGAATAAGTGGTGGCCAATGGCCATGTCTCGCAATGACAAAAGGGCGCCCGACGAGGCCGCGGGAACCCAGTGGCCAATTGTTTTCCTCTGCTAGAAAGTGATGCCCAACTTTGAGAATGACTCCCAACGAGCGTGTATGCGTTCTATAAGGGTAGCACGTATTGCTTTACTTTTCTTCTATTAGTACATATTAATTAATAGTTAAACCTTGCTTAGTGTGGCCTAATTCTAGGTCAGTTGACCCTCCACTATAAATATGGATTGTCTTTGTTTGTGAAACAGATTTGATAATATTGAATTGATAATTTCTTTGCACCTTTCTATGAGACAGGAGAGTGACAAACCTCTCCTCTCCTAGGTCTTATCTTGAGTGTTTTAAATCAAGTGACGACTTTTCTTCACTAATCTTGACATTATTTCCAAGTGGCATGGCTTCATCTATCAATTCCACGCGTCCATTGATTCTCACTTTTTTTCTCCACTCATCCATAAACTTGATTCAATTCTGGTTATGTGTTTTCCCCCTTTTTAATTGTGTTTTGTTTGTAGGTTTAATTGGTTCTCCCTTATATTTTCGTTCGTTTCAATGCACCTATATCTCAAAACATAGTCTTCTAATTTTATGCATAAATGAGTATGAAAACCCATCATTCATCATGAACCTAAGATTTTGTCACAAATCTCATGATTAAGTTGTAAATAATAAAAGTAATTAATAAATAATTTATAATTAATGTAAAAAGTTTAGAGATTAAATTTTTAATTTAAATTTTAAAAAATCATGCAATTAAGATATTTAAAAGTTAATTAAAATATTGTTTAATGTTACAGTGAATCTAAACATCCTTTACCGATGAACTTAACCTAATTTATGTGGAGAATTTTTAAGATTAAAACTTTTTAACCTATTTATTTAATAAATAAAAAAAATACTTCAGAAATGAATTGAAGTTAATCTATATGTGTCTTTCAAACAGGCACTACTTTTGATATAATAAGTATTCAAACATGCATTTCATAGCTTTGCAAACTGATATTCCTTGTCAAAACCCAGTAAAAGAAAAAACAACAGCCTTCATCGAGAGCTTTCCAATCCAGAACTTAATTTCATTGCAGAACACAAGGTAATGAATTCTGAAGTGGTCGATTCGGTTTTTTGGTTAAAAGTGACATAAAAAAGTGGAGGATATGTATTGAAAACTTCAATTATTACATTATTCTGAATCCTTATAATAAGTAATAAACCCAGTCATGGGGAAAATGTCCCCTCCTTGTTTCTTATCAAACACAAGATAAACTTGATAAGTTGACCTTTTGAATTTACATGATTTTGTGCATTAAGAATGTGGTGACACACCTTAGCTAACATTATTGGCTATATTTAATTGAAATTCCACCAACTCAACCAAACTTTGCCAAACTTTTCGTTTAATTTAGACCAAGAATGTTATTTTCACAATAATGTCAATTAACAAAAAGAGGGAACAGAATAAGAAATATAAGATAAAATAAATGACATGATAGAGACATCTGAAAAGGATAAAACGATAACAAAAGTTCTAAAATTTGTAAATAAGAATAGATCTGATTGTTTCTTGTTACTATAATTTGAAATAAATTTGTTTTTTCTTAGTAACTTTTAAAAAGAAATTGTTAGTCTCTATAATTTAAAAGAAAAAACATCCATTGTAATCTCTAAAGACAAGTGAGGTTAACAAAGATTGTGACATAACCACATATAATAATTTGCTAAAGATTTTTGTTAGACATGTTTCCACTTCAATAAGTTTTGTCAATCTCCACTGTGATGATATTTCTTTTTTTCATTGGAGAGATCAAATCTCAATATAGATTGATGAAAAACATATTGTCTAGCACACTATATTATTTTGAGTAAACTCTTTTCTTTATTAGTAGAAATATTAAAAACAATCATTGAATAATGACAAAATTTAGTTATCAAATATTTAGTGATCAATTTAGATAAAAATTATTAATAACTAAATTAGTTTCAAAACATTATAGTTGGTTTTAAATTTGTAGCTAAAATAACTTTTATTATAAATTAATATCTAAATTAGTCACTAATATTAAATAATATTAAATATCAAAGGAGTTGTGGTTTTTTTTTTTTAAAAAAATTTATATCTAAATAGTTTTATTAAGAAAATCAGTCCCTTCTAAAATATATTTTTCTCATTTAACTTGGTCTTCATGTAAAAGTTTTCTTCTAATGAAATTCTAAAAATCATTAAAAAGTGGGGAGAAAGACTAGCATTTGTTTTTAGACGATGCTTCTTGAGTTGAGTTGTCATTAATCTCCACAACAAAGAGTTATGAAAAAAAAAAATAAGTTAAAAAAATGTTGGGAATTACTCTGATAAGTTTCTTTTGAATTTCAGAACTTAAACAACATTAAACCCTAAAAATAACATTATCGACTTTAGGTTAAAATTTGTGATGGATTTCTTAGTGGAGAATGTGACGTGCCCGCTTGAAGCACCATTTGAAAGCAGAAGCAGAACAGAACCACTGTAGATTGTGTTCACTAGCCATTCTTTAAGTTTCTATTGGCTTGCCGGAAATCCAAAAGACCCAAATATTATTTTTTTTATATAGAGCATGTATTTGAATAATTTAGAAAAAATAAAATTAATTTATATATTAGTTTAAAAAAATGTATATAAATAAAAGAATTTTAAATTACGAAAAGCTTTTTTTTCTTATCATTTTTTACGGAAAACTTTGTACAATCATATTCAAACAGAGAAAGTAATTCTTTGTTAAATTTTGAAATGTTTGTCTTAGGTGGTTTCTCTCTCATACGTTCTCTGGGACAAATGAACAGGACAAAAATAATTGAAAAGAAAACATCTTTTGATTTATTTCGTTATGAAAAAAATAATTTGTAGGGGAAAGTGTGCGTGTTGTTGTAACAAGTCTTCAAGATTTGTTGTGTCTTCCAAGTACACTAGGCCTAGGCTTATCATATCTGTGTGTAGATTCTTTTCGCCATATGTCTGTCTATTCGATTTAAGAGATTGTTTATGTTACCAAAATGGTCCTTATTTTTTATATTATGTTAAAAAAATCATCTCTCTTTCGGTTTTAAATTAGGTATTGTTTTTTTTTAGAATTGTTAAAACAAGTCTATAAGACCCATTTAAGGATTTATGGTATGGGTGAATCTTTTTCGTGTTTTTTATGCGGAAAGAGTGAGTGGGCTGGAAAGGAAAGAAGAGGGGACGAATGTATTGGTGGGGTGGTAAAGAAATATTTGGGAATGGAGGGGTGTGGAGTGGATTTTTTTTTACAACTTAACCTATCTTAATTATAAAATTATTACAAAATAACTAAAAAAATAGTTGCAACTTTAAAATGGATTATAAAAATTAGTGATAACATGTTTTTACTAAAATATACTTTTATTGTTTATAATAAGGAAAGGAAGCGGAGAATACAGTTGCGAGACTCAATACTCTTATTTTATTTATAATTTATTTTAATTTTCTTATATAAATGCCTTTTCTTTTACTTTTTAAGACATTTGAAACGTCATTAAAGCTGATATATTTATTTCTATTAAGGATGTCAGGCCTTATATAGAATAAAGAAAAGAAAGAGTAGATTAGCATGATTAGGGATGCAAATATGTATAACTGTCTCGTCTCATATATGTCTATAATAGATTATCAAACTCAAATTAGTTCATACATTTTTACAAGTAGGCCAGGTATAGAGTTTTATTAAAAATTATTTGATTAAGAATATATACTTTAGGTAAGTTAAAAAATACTTTTAAAATTATCGTATTAGAATGTTTAAACAAATATGAACGATAAATTTTTTACTGTGGTTTGTATGTTTTGTTAATATGTCAAATTATTTGACATGAACTTATGACTGTGCTTTTGCCATAAAGAAAACATAATAAATTAGTTTTTTTAAATATCCAAAGGTAAACCTAAATTGTGATTTAAGTTAAGAAAATATTACATTAAAAGATTGTTTCGGGTGGTACGAGTTCGAATCACTCCAAAAACACCTACGCAATTTCTCCAAATGGAAATGTTCGGTATCTCGCTTGACCTTTCGTCTTACTTTCAACGTCGAAGGTGCAAAGATTCTTGAGGTTAAAGTTAGTGAATATTGTCCTTACAGTTAGCTCAATGTAACAATAATATACAATATATCAGTAAATGAAATCCACTTACTCCTTATCTTTAACCTTGTATTGATAGTTTTTGTCCTTAGCTTGTGAGATTAGTGAGATTTTAATCACGCTCAAGTCTCAGCCCATACCAGTAAGTACTAATTACCTTAATCTTGCATTTTGAAGGTCAGACGTTCCTACCCACAACGTGGTTCATACATGCCTCAGTCAATTGCCTCTCTTTGTGTGTTCCTTTTCACTGAAGGCCGTCCGGGTCTGGTTTGACCTTCGGGTATATTGTATGTGGACCCCGCTACCATTCATGGCCGATCGGCCCTTCACATACAAGATTATTTTGAAAAAAAAATAAAAAAAAAAGCATAAACTGATTTTTAAGTTTGTAATAAATAAAATATTTTTTCTATGTCAAATTAGTATAGACACTAAGTTATTTTTTACTTTTAAAAAAGTTAAAAAATACAAAATTATATTCTTTTAAATAAATATCATTTATGATTACATCATCTAATGTTTCTTCAAACAAAGGAACAACCTCACTAAGAGAAGATAAAAGGAGCAAGCACAAGCATGAAGATTGAAGATAAATTTTATGCTCATCAAGTTTACATCGTCTGATGCTCTTCAACAAAAGAAGCAACCTCCAAGCTACAAGACTACGCCTCAATACTTTGATTCTATCTTAGAGAGTTACTCAAGTTTGTAACTATATAAATGTCAAATTGTAATTGTAAACATATTCTCTCATTGAGAGTTAAACATCTGTATCTTGTAGTATATCTCGTAATGGATCTGTTGTATGTTCTAGAGAGAACTATAACACTTGCAGGCAGGAGTTGGTGATACTCAACTAGACAATGTATCTCGGGGATACCAGAGTTGTCTAAAGGTGCCAGAAGTGGCTCTACTCAACAAGGTAGCATATTCAAGAGATATTAGAATTGTATAGAGATACTAGGAGTGTGGGTAAACTCGATCTAGATAATTGTTTAAAGATAGATCTGGATAGGCTAAAATCGGACTAGCCTAGGAATAATAATAAAAAACAACCATCTTTCAGTGTCAATTTCTTTATTTCCATTTTTAACTAACAATCTCGTATTAAAATCTTAAAGTCTTGCCTTTCCCCTTTTTCTTTCTTTTGCGGTTTAGGTTGCATAGGGTTTCCTCCACGCCAATGCCATATTCTACATCTATGACCTATTGTCCCCACAAAATGTCCTCAAATTCTTGAAGGAATTATTACTCACCTTCAACAAAGTAGAGAAAAGAAAAGTAAAAATGAAGATCATTCCATCTTGATCATGTTTATTTTACTCTCACAATTGGCTGCACCGTCATTGAAGAAAAGCCTCTAAAGTGAACAGTAACACCTATTAAAACTACATGTTTTCACTAACCTTTTCATTAAATTCTTGAAGTAATCTAGTGGGTGTACAGTGAGAGTTTGAATTTCACTGAGGATTGTGGCAATGATTAATTAGATTGTGATGTTTAAGACCAGGTATTAAATGAGATTTTTTTAATTACATAAGTAGAGTTGGGAAAATAGTCAATAGAATTCTAGAAGTTCTATTTACTTACTTAATAAATGGGTTAACCTAATTCAACTTATAGAAAATCTTAAAAATGTTGATTTAGATTGACTCATTACATATTGATGGATTAACTATCAACCTATTAAGTTTAAAAATAAACAAATATTTCTGAAAAAAGAAATATTTTTTGTGAATGTTATTAACAAAACTAAATAACAAAATTTATTTTTCAACTTCATCCAATTCGAATTCTTATTAGAAAATCAAGTCAATAGGTTAGTTTTGACCTACTTTTTGTCACTTTTACACATGGGTTTTAAGAAAGCATCTAATAAAGGGAAAAAAGATAGCACCGGGAAAAATGCTTAAAGGGAAAGTGAGGAGGTTTATTCAAAGACCTTGGGTGCAATTCCAAGGGAATAGTAAGACTTTGGTTTATCTTGTTTGTGAAAAGCTTTTGAATGTTGGCCTAACTTGTTTTCAAACTCTTCATCTTTCTAATTAATAGAAGAAATTAAGTCAAATATATACATTTTAATAAAAGTTTACGAAAAAGCAGCTATAATAGGGGTCCAGATATCATTCCTAAATTAGTGGAAATTACATTAAAATTTTACATGATTAACGATTTACACTATCGTTCTTCTTTTATACTTATTCTTACCCCTTAATAATATAATTAATTATATTATTATTATTATTATTATTATTATTATTATTATTATTATTATTATTATTAAAAATACCCCTCAATAGTATAATTATTTATATTATTATTATTATTATTATTATTAAAAATGCAAATATCTAACATATACGTAGGGTCATGTTTCTTTAAAAATAACGTATATTTGTAGAATCAATGAGAACCTTTAAATTAATTAATAAGTGTATTACGGATAACCTCCTTAGTGTTTAAAGAGTTCTCATATATAAGATGTTTAGGAATGTTTCTATTGGTTGCTCACTCTTAACTCCTAAATGGTTTGGTCTTGTAGTCACTTATGTCTCCACTTTGTCTCTTATTGAGTATGTTCTCTTCGTCCACAATTGCTTAAGTAGTACCTACAATTAAGATGTTTAGACAATAGTTTTTATAAA
>NW_025912029.1:0-13130 GCF_018835915.1 Vigna umbellata
GAGATGAGACGGAAAAATACCGACTGAGCGGGCCCACTTCGGGTGCCGAAATCACCGCTGAGGGCCAAAACAGCAGCTGGGGGGCAAAATGGATCATTGCGCTATACCGTCAGCGGTATTAAACTACCGCTGAGCGCCATTCATAAGTGCGGCTCTTGGAACGTTTTCTTTTGTTTTTATGGGCTTGCGACTTGTTTATGTATTTTTATGCCTATTTAAGGACTTGACACTCCCTAGGGTTGTACTCTCTGGACCTGAATGATGAAACGAGGCAAACACTCTCTCTACCACCTTTGAAGGAGGATCTTGGGTATTGCTGAGCCTTCCGCTTCACCGTGTTAGGCGTTTATTCTTTCATCTTTATTGCAATTCATCTAGGTTCATCATGAATATGCGTGAACTAACCTCTTATGTTTGTTGGGGAATCAAGGTAGGCCTTGTGAAACTCTCATATATGGAATCTGTTTTTACATCTTTTGATTAGAAATTATTGCTTTCTTTCATCATTAGTTAGGCGGTTTTTCACTCTTTTGATTTAATGATTGCATGTCTAACTCATTCGATGCCATGATTATTGGTTTGTCGATACGGGAACGTAAGGGGGAAGTCTAGTCCGGGGAATGGGAATTTCTCCCATTTTATATTGTTGTAGTTAAGCATCACTTTGTTACTTATGAACTGATAATTAGGAATTGGATCAGGAATGTATGAAATAGTGATTAGGGAAGAAGACTTATGGAAAGGAGAAATTAGAGAGATGGAACAATTAAATTAAAATGCGCTTGAATTGGTGATCGGTGAAGTCCTAAAATATATGAGCAGTGGAAAGATGAAATTGAACCCCAACAACATAGCCATACATAAATTTCATTGAAAGTGCTTTATCTTGTGCTTTTGCCATTGATCACAATCATGCCATCATGTTTATTTCTGTCTTGCATTTTAAACCCAATTAATTCGTTTGTAAGTCTTAGTTATATTAAGAGAAATCACATAAATAAACTAGGCCGTGAGTCTTGCGGAAGAACGATACTTGGGTCTTACAAGTTTTAGTACTGAACGATTCGGTCAGACTTGCCGATTGAAAAACAAGTTTGTGCATCATAATTTGGTGTTCATAAATTTGTCCATCAAGTTGTTTTTGGCGCAGTTGCCGGGGACTCTGGTTTAACTGGTAATTTGTGTAATTATTGATTATCTTTGACTTTAATTTTGAATTTTTGTTTTTATTTTATGTTTAGTTTTTTGGATTATTATTTTATGTGATTTTATTATTGTAGGTTTTATATTTTATTCTATTTTATTTTCTGGTTTTTATTTTATTTTTATTTTATTTTATTCTTTCTGTTTTTATTTAGCTTTATTTTATTTTTCGGTTTTTATTTTTCTGTTTTTATTTCCTATCTTCTTATCTTTTCAATTATATCCTTGATTTTTTTTTCTCTATCTGTTGTGCCTAACAATTGTTTTTAGGGTTTTTGTGCCCAATGTCTGTGCCAGAATGCAATTTGGTCAAGAATGTAACTATATGGGACCCCCCCCACTCAATTTACCAAAAGCTAATCTTCAACCACTGGTAGAGGGGAACATGACTAAAGCATGGATCATCAAAGCCAATTTTGGACAAGCTTGCCGGACAATTTGGAAACCCAACCAAACAACAATGGCAGCAACAAAGCTTTAAAATCAACAAAGGGAAGCAAGAGATCTCTTCATTTAAGACAAGGCATGGCGAAGAAGAATCACTGGGGCATGCATGGGACAGGTATAAAAGCCTATTACGAAAGACTCCCACGCACATGATTTAACGAAGGAGAAGTAGTCCTAATCTTCCTGGAGGTCTTGCGTTCACAAACCAAGATGAGCTTGAAGCCTCCAGATGCGGGCCAATATCAAATGAAAGACTCCAAAGGAAGACACAGAAAGAAATAATTGAAAACATGATACTAATAACAATTAAGTGGAAACATGATGAAAGAGGAGCTCATATTCAACAAAAAGGAGTTCTTACAGTTGCAATCCAATGATGCCTTGATTTTGCCCTCAGAACCAAGTTATAATCAACAATTGGAGAAATCTCTCAAAGCTACTTGAACAATTGCCCACAAGAGTTAAAGACTTGTTGCACAGGACAAGCCCAGTTGTGCGAATTGTGTGGAGGTGACCATATCAATGGTAAAGGTGCTTTCCAGTTGAAGCCGCTAGAGGATTGTAAACTACATGACCAATCAGCTTACCGTCAAGGGAGCTACAATCAAGGGTGGAAACCAACACCCAACTATTGGTCAGGAACAAAGTGGGCCAAGACTGGACAAACTGGGCAATTTAACAAGCAACAGCAACAAACCTTTCTATCAGGAAGTTTGGATGACCCCTTATACAATTTTTGAAAAATTCTAACGATACTCAGAAAAGCATTGAAGAATCATGTAAAAGGATGAGATGCCCAGCTTCATTCCATTCGTCTCGAGATTGAATGATGAGGTTAATACTGAAGTAACCCTAAGGAGGAAGGGCAAGCATTATTACTGAAAGTGACAAGATTCTTGATTGAAGAAAAAAATAGGGGCGGAGATGAGGTTTGGAAAAGATAGAGAGAAAAGCAAAAAGAAGAATTGAGTGAGAGAAAGAAAGATGAAGAAAAAGACGAAAGAAAAGTGGTTGAGAAGAGAAGAGATGCAAAGAAAATTTGTGTGAAAATAAAGAAGTTGAAAAGAAAAAGAAAAGGAAGAAGAAGAAAAAAAATTAAAAGAAAAGCAAGAAAAGAGAAATTTGGGAGAGAAAAGAAAAGAAGAAAAAGAAGATGAGAGGAAAGAAGAAGAAATCATATGAAAACTCACATCCTAATCTAAAGAAGAATCATAGGAAGCGAAAAGAAATTCAAGTGCTTTATGGAAATCTTCAAGAAATTGGAGATTAAAGCTTCCTATGATTGAGGACACTGCAAACAGGTTCCTGGTTTGCATCAAATTTCTAAAGAAGGTCAATAGAGAAAGAAGAAGAAAAAGAAGAAAGGAACAGGAGAGTTATTGGGTCAAGCTAGATGAGGTTAAAGAGCGATTGCTGCGGAGGCCAACCCAGTCATTTAAGAACTTTTAATTTTTGGTTTGCGTGATGTAATTTTGAACTTTTGGGTATTTTTGTTTTGTTATAAGTTTGTTAAGGCGTTTTACATACTGATGCGATGTTAGGCGGAAGAGTATTACTGAAGGATACTATGTTTGTATACACCTACTGATGGGCTGTTGGCTAAGAAAGATTTGCCATCTACTGACTGAAGGGTTGCTGGAGCGATTTTGGATCAGGCCTCGTGACGCTTAAAACAGCCGCTACCCTGGGAGGCCAACCCAGTTGATTGATTTTATCGGTATTGTTTGTTTGGTTGATTCTTGTTTAGTTGCATGAAGGGATTGAATGTTGAGTGATTTACGAGAAATTAAATTGCAGGGAGCCAAGTGAGGGGCATGGATGGACAAATTTGTAAGCCACCAAAATATGATGATCACAATGTTTCACAATCGGCAGTTATTGACAGAAATCGTTCAAGTAAATAAACTTGGACAAGACCAAGTATCGTTCTCCCAAAGGCTCACGGCCATAGATTTAGTTATGGATTTGTTGATTAGCCTGTAAGACTTAAGAACACAATAATTGAAGTTAATATGCCAAGACGAAAATTACATATGTAGCATGCATGAATTGATCAATGACAAAGACAAAAGATAAACACTTTCAAGGAAATATATGATGAATTGTTGTGGGGGTCAATTTCATCTCATCCAATCTCATATATTTTAGGAATTCAACATTCAAATCTCATTGTTAATGCCACTCTCTAATGTACCATTCTAGATGGCTTCTCCCTAACCCAATTCAAATAGTTTCATACATTCTAGCATTCCTAATGAGTAGGTTTGAGCTGCAGGAGCTTAAAGGCAACCAATATAATATTGTCAGTATAATATTGGGAGAAATTCCCCGGATCTAGATTTCCCCGTACGTGTCAGTATCAACAAAACCAATAATCATGCATTAGAATGAGTTAAATCAATGCCAAGCATTGAGCCAAAGAGGAAAAACCCTAACTAATGATTTTGAAAGAAAGCCCATATGTATTAATCAAAGATGTACCTCACAAACCATATATGAGAGCCTTCAAGAGATTACTTTGATCCCCAACAAAACATACAAGGGTTTTTAGTTCACCCATATTCATGGTGTGATGAACCTAGCGGAATACAATGAAAAACGATTGAAAGATTATAAAACCCAAATAAAGGTAAGAGGTAGCCGAGCATCCAAGATCCTCCTCAAAGGGTGTGAATGAAAGTGAAAGCGAGAGTGTTTGCCTGTTTCTGCCAAAGATGCCTAAACTATAGGACGTGCAAGCCCTTATATACTAATATTAGAGTTATAAAAGTTACAAAAGCCAAGCCCAAAAAGTGACCGCCTCAGCGGTATTTACCCGTCAGCGTGATTGCGGCGTCTTCTTCTTCCCCCTCAGCGGACTACATAACAGCGAAGCAGAATTTTTGCCCCCAGCGGTAACGTCACATCTTGAGGCCGCCCTCAGCGGTAGTTTTGCCCGCCTGAGCTGGTGCCTGCGAACTTGCTCCGTTGTGCAAATTCTTTCTTGTCGGGGGCGAATGGACGCGAGGGAGGGAGGCACGGCGGGACACCAAAGGCACCCAAAACTGCCACAAAAAGACACAAGCCTTAATGAAATTACAAGCAATGAAACCTGTCCAGCTCTCTTATTCTGAAAATATAAACAAAAAGGCATGATTGCAGGGAGACTGTAGTTTTAAGTACTAGGAAAGGTTGCGTTATTAAGGGTGTATCAACCGTTAAGCCATGAAAATAACAGTTTTTCAAATGATTATCAGGGCCTATGAGTAGAAGGCACCTAGGGTACGCTAGGAAGAAGAAAAGCACAACACGGAAAAAAAAAATGCCGCTGAGAGGCAAATTGACGCTGAGCAAAGGTAAGTAACGGGTATCGTATCAAAGGGGCTTAGATTGCCCAATTAGCGGAACCGAGCCCCATTAGGCGGTGAGGATATTTTCTACCCTGACAAGTCCGCGTTAGGCAGCTCTTTTTAGAGTCTTCGCGGCACACACACGGCCTAAACATGTTTTCCAAGGGGCTGCTACATTTTTCCTGGGCAGGCCCGGGAGAAAAGGCGCGCCGGCCAACGCACGGGCGCACGAGGGGCCATCTAAGTTGGGGTTGGAGAGAGTGAGGAGAGAGAGCATCATTGATGGGGCTGAGTTTCAAAGCACTAGAGTAGTAGGATTTGTTTTATCAATCACTTTTGCTTTTTAGATAGGATTTGATGTGACTCAATTCGAAACTTTGTCTGTTTTTTTGATGGTTTGCCTATGATTGTTGTTTGATAAGTAATTGCCTGAATGATGCTTTGATATTGGATTGATGTTGAGAATGTGCCACATTATAGCCTTATACAGGTGGTTCCCAAGCATTGCTGAAAAAATGCCAAGACTGTTGTGATGTGATTATGATTCTAAGCCATGATGTTATATGTGGAAGGTGAATGAGAGTATATGTGAGGGTTTTTTGACTCCAGAGTGTTATTGTTGAATAGTGTTACTGTGAAAGACATGAACTACTTTGCACCAGGTTTTCTATGATTGGAATTACTTGCCTTGTTTGAATCATATGATCAAGGCCATTTGTTGATAACCCTTCTATTAGCCAAATTCATAAATTGAGCCCACTAAGCGAACACTATGTGTTATATCCTTTGAACCTCTAGTCCTTGAACATGATTTGAAAACCCTTGGTTGAAAAAGCTTTACCTGGAGCTTAAGTAGAAAATATTTGTGGGTTTACGGTATTGACAAATGTTTTCAAGTTTGGGTTGTTGGAAAATAGAAAGGGAAAAATTGAAAGCATTGAGCTAAGAGCTAAGATAAAAGAATTAAGTATGATGAAAAGAAAAAGAAAAAGAGAAAGAAAAGAAAAGAAAAAGCCAACGCCCTCAATGCAAAAGAAAGTTGGGGAATAAATAAGAATGATTGTGTTGATATTTTCTCTTAACTAAGGGTTTTGTGATCTAGAAAAACCAATTTTCTTGTTTAGCCAGCCACGTTATAAGCCATAGAAAAGTCCTTGTGATGATGCTTGCCTGAGTAAGTGTTTGATGTGGTTAAATAAAAGGCAAGTTGATTCATGTGACATTGTAATATAGAGTGAATGAGTGAATATCTCCTTATAAACTTATGTGTTTGAGTGTAAAACTTTATCTACTGAGGATAGCATTCCATGAACACCTAAAAACATCTTGCTTAGTTAATTGATCATTCATGAAAATAGCATTTGTTGCGATATATGTGTTTGAGTGATCACTAAAAAGCCATGTGCACATTTGATTGAATTGAAGTCTTGATGATGAGCTCTAAATTGAGTATTTACCTTGTCTTGATGAAAGAAGGATTTTTGAATGTGGTGAACCATTATATGCGATTGCATGGAAGATTGAGTTACATCTTGTTTCCTTGAAGGACAAGCAAAGTTTTAAGTTTGGGGTTGTGATAACGGTTGTGAAAAAAAACGTTATTTTTATGCTTTTAAATTTGTAACCACAAAAGCCACCTTTAAGACGTAGAAACTAGTTGAACCTCATATTTTTGCTTTAGTTTTGAGAATAAGAGAGTGGTGAAAGTGAATTTTTAATGGTATTTTTGTGCAAGATTCCCTTGATTTGTAGGCTAATTGATGATTTGAAAGCAGAAAAGAATTGAAATACCGACATGATTGAGATAGTGGGAAAAAAAGTCAACCAGAAGAAGAAACCAGAAAGTCAACCAGTCAACCAAAAAAGTCAACCCGTCAAACCAGAAAAGTCAATAGTAACCAGAATGCTGCAAAAAACAACCAAACGCAGAAGAAGAAAAAGTCTGGGACCGAGGGCGCCCCCTGAGCGGAAAAATACCGCCTGAGCGAGCACTTTTTCGGCGTGCCGAATCACCGCTTGACGGGGCCAAGAGCCAGCCAAAACAACAGATTTGAGGGGAAGGCCCAACTCCAAGGCACCAAAATGTGATCATCGCTCGAAGTAAACTGAGAAAACGATCAACTGGATAAAATACCGCCTGGAACCCGCCAATTCGAAGTGGGACTTGACCGGTTTCTTTTTGTTTTTAGGCGCTTGGGACTTGTTTTTTTGCTTAATTTATGCCCTATTAATTTAAGGACTCATGCAACCACGTCCTAGGGTTTGTTGTATCTAGTGGCGTGCACCGAGAGCCAAAACACTCTCTCTACCATACACCCATATTTGAAGGAGGAGGATTGGATGCTGGAGGCTTCCGCTTCACCTTTTTAGGGTTGATTCTTCATTCTTTCATTTGTAATTCATCTAGGTTCACCATGATATGGGAACTTAACCTCTTTAGTTTGTTGGGGAGCGAAAGGTATCAAATTGAGTTAATGGTCAGAAAGATCTTGTTGGATAGACATAACGAAATGACCAACAAGGATAGAGTTCTAAACATAGTACCTGCCAAGGCGGGCACTTGAGATAGTTTATCGCAATTGTCTTTTAATTAAGCACTTATGCTTGCTCGTTGATCCAGAGTACGTGATACGTTGGGTTTTTTCCTTTTGTTTAATGCCTTGCATGGTTTAACCATTCGATGAATGATTATTATGCGGTTTTGTCGATACCGGAACGTACGGGAGAAGTCTAGATCGGGCGAATTTCTCCCAATGTTTATATGGTGGTAGGCCATTTAAGACTCCTGATATGTGGACTTATGAATCTGATCATTAGGAATGCTAGGAATTGTATGAACTCGTGAATTAGGGAGAAGCCTTCTGGAAGGTACATTAGAGGAGTGGCCATTAAAATGGTGATTTGATCGTTGAATTCCTAAAATATAATGAGAGGGGATAAGATGAAATTGAAACCAACCAAAAATATCATACATTAAATTTCTTTTGAAAGTGTTTATCTTTTGCTTTTTGCCATTGATACAATTCATGCACCATTGACATGTTTATTTTCTGTCTTGCATTGAAACCCAATTAATTCGCTTTGTAAGTCAGTAGATCAATTTAAGAAATCACATAACTAAACTAGGCCGTGAGTCCTTTGGGAAGAACGATACTTGGTCTTACCAAGTTTTATTACTTGAACGATTCGGTCATACTTGCCGATTGAAAACAAGTTTGTGACATCATAATTTGGTGTTCATAAATTTGTCCATCAACTATACCACAATGAATATGGGATGATTGAAGGTTTACTTTATGGTCTGTATGTGCTTATAAAGTGATTAAACCATGTTCACTGGGCATATGAAAAGGATTAAATAGAAATGTTAACTATATGAACCTAGAAAGCAAGGTCAACCTTAGTGAAAACAGGACAACCACTAAGTAATCCTATAATCAGTAATTAAAAAGTATCGTAACAAGTTCAGAATAAAACCTAGCTAATTACGAACTCACACTACAAAAAGTACTTAAAACTCCAAATATGACTACCTAGAACCTAAAACTAGTACCCAGAATACACTAAAAGTACTAAAAATGCAAAGTGTATTAAAGTACTAACCAAAACAGTAAACTAAATATATACTCAAAGTTTGAGTATGTGGAGCCTATAAAATTCTATTAAAAGGGTGACAAAGTTGCAATTCACCTAAAGTAGACTAACAATAACTAATGTTAATATCCTAATAAGTCTAAAGTAGTCAAATGAAGGTAAGAAACTACTCAAAAACAAACAACTACCTAAAACTCAAAGTTTAAGTAGTTTGAACCAAAAAAGTTCACTCAAAGGGTGACAAATTTCACTTAAATCGGAGCTCTAGATAAATTTGCTTGGTTGATTGGAATTTTTAATAGAAGCACATCAGATGAGCAATGATCAAAGAGCTTAGTGCATCTTGAATTCCATCATAGTGTAGTTCCCTTGGATGCAGAATTGTAATCTGTTTAAATATTTGATTTTAGTTTCATTATGAACTGCACCGGGTGAATTTGTAATCTGACTGTGCTTGCATTGCTGTAATCGTAGAGTGTGCATACCATATGCATAGTAACTTTTCCAAGACAAGCAAGTTGGTTGCACTATCTTGCAAAAGATTAGAAATCATTGCTTTAGTAGATTGACCGAACTACATTTTCATTGATTGAATTTTCTGATTTTTTTGTGGTTTTTGAATCAGTCCAGTTTAGAACTTCATGCTGGACACCTTTTAATTCAATCCTAGAGTCTTGTTCAACTTTTAATCATTGTCCTAGAGTCATATTAATAGTTTCCAAATCAGTTTGATTCATCTATTTAATTTTGGTGGGTGAATTGACTTAAATTTTGGTGTTAAGTAGTGAAATTATGATTTGCAAGTATTTAGCCTCTGATGACAGCTTACACAAGTCTTATTTGATAAAACAAAGTTGTTCAAATCATAAAATTAAGTGCCCAAACTCGTTTGAGAAAATTGTCATTCAAACCACCAATTTTTCAACACTTTTCTAATATGAGTTGTAGAATTTTTTGAATGTGTGTTATTGTGATTATTGCACCGAATTCCATCTTTAATTGGTAGCAAAAGCTTGGTTCAATTAATTAAAAAGAAGTGCACAATTCAAAATTAACAAATAGCCTACATTGTAAATAGCGAGTGAACTAGTGCCAAGCCAAATTTTCAAAATCTGATGCACATTTTATAGCAGCTCTCTTAGGCATTTCATCAAACACTTTTGCCTATTTTAAAATTGAGTTTGAATTAGCTATATCTGCAACTTATAATGGTTTCCTGCTTTTTAAATCCACTTTAGAGCCTCTCCTAAGTTCATTTTGAGAGCCACCTTTCGTTGCAAGCCTCTTAATTGCTTGATTTAATTTGTTGGAAAATCCTACACCTAAACCGTTTGATGAAAGTCCAGTTGTGCATTCTGGTTTAGCATTTTCTGGTAGCAGCAGAGCTGATTTTCTAGCTTCTTAATTGGCTTTTGTCCTTCGGTAATTATTAGCGAAAACAATTTACTACACAATTTACCGACAACTTTTGTTTGTTTTCGACAGAGCGTCGTCGGTAATTCCCTTCTTTTTGGTAGTTCTCTTCTTGAAGTAAGTTGTACGATCTTTTTAGACTTTTCTTCAAGAGAGGAACATTTTATGGTTATCTCTTTTGTTTCTAACATCCACATTTGATTTTTGATCTAGCACTATCGATGCGTGTAGAATAACTTATCTACAAAACTAGAGTAAACTATGCATGCAACATATGACTTTTTTTTTTATCACTTTTGTTGTTTTTGAACGTTGGCATTTAATGCTTGCAATTAAGCTCTTTTAATTTGAAGATACCAAACATATAGATACTTTATCATAAGATGACGTGTTTGTTTCGCTCGTGGTATCATATGAATATAAGTAAACGCTTCTTTGTATATGTACCTTTATAGAGAGATAGTGTTTAGCTTGCTCATGTTTCCTTATGTCTTTTAATTAAGTCTTTTAGTTGTTTTAGTCGAAGACCTTGTCTTAGACTTGTTTTCATTTTTCATAAGAAGCTAAATACCTAGTTCATGTATCTTAAGCAATGAGCGTTTAGCTTAGTTCTCTCTCAAACACTTTTAGACAAGACATCGTCTAATTAAGCGTCTGGTTGCTCTATCCTAAATTTTTTTCTATTTCCTAAGAACTAAGTATTTTCCTATGTTTTCTAAGATTGGGTTCAGGTTCTAGTTTTGTCTATTTGCGGTTTTTGGCTCTATGTTTTTATCCTAGGGTGTTTTCTGATCTTTTAACCCATTTTAATGTTATTCGGTTAATCTGCAAAACATGAGATCGTTTGTTCATATAGATGATTTTTTCCTTAACAACAATCACAAGTATAAACCTCTCCAGGTTACAATGAGTTTAACATCTCTATTTTTCCTTCTTAATCTCTCTCTAAGATCAAGAATTCACAATTACATTAAATAAAAAATTTGTCATGTACGAGGGTACAATCACACTCACATAGTATACTTTTATAGTGTGAAGGATATTAGAATGGTTATCACACAACCCAATATCACTCTGTACAAAATATGAATTTGACTTTATGCTCTCAGAGTATTCTCATTTTTCTTTCGCTTGAATGATTTGACAATTTTGCAACACTTTGGTATTTCTCTCGTATTCTTATTGCCTTCTGGTTAGTACTTAAAGTTACATTGTGTCATTTGATCGTTGATGCATATCCAATTGAACATATTCTTCATATATATCTTCTTCTTTCTTCATAAGAAAGTACTTGATATAACAATAAAAGTGTATTGTTTTTTGTGAATTATCAGTTCTTTCCGTTTTAGTCATTGAATAATTTGAATTTCAAACATTATATGTTGTGACTTTAATCTTTTAGATATTTTTTTACAACTTATCGTATGCAAAGTCTTTTCCTTTCTTGTGATTGATTGATAATAATATGACAACATTAGCAATTTTCAATAAAAGAGGATTTCCTTTTATATCTGTTGAATCAAATATTCAATCATCTATGATATTATTCTTCAAATATATCTTCAATAAGAATATCTTCAAAACGTTGTGACTTGCATTGCAATATTCTCTTAACTGATTTGATCTTCAATTTCAACATTCAGATTTCTTTGATCAATTCGAACTTGATCTCCACATCGCTTGGTAATTTAATTAATTTCTTTCATACTATTCGAACTTGACTCATCTAGTGTGTATCTATGCTTTACTCGTCTACCATTTTTTCATTTTATTTGTTTAATTCAAGTACTCATCTAATATAGATATTTAACATCCAACTTAATGAGTTGACTTTGACTCATCATATGTTGTTACTGGTCTAGTACCTTTGTGTGGTTGTATTGACTCATTTAACAGTTTGCTTTTAATCATCTACTACATATAAAAGTATAATTCCTTATCTCATAAAGTTGACTTGTCTAGTCAACATTTCTTATCTATAGAGTTCAAGTAAATCTGTTTTATTTGAGTCGTCTGATGATTTGGTCGTTTAACAACATGTTTTATGATCAAGATTCTTACTTTTATAATTATTACTTTTAATTGAGCTCATTTAAGTTTTATTTTCTTTCATATTTTCTTCATACTTCAATACGCTACTTATTATTTTGTTATGCTTTGCTTATACACTAGTAAAAAAACAACTTTTAAAGGCGGCCAATACGCCTCGGTTGTCCTAAAACCGAAGCATATAAAAACGCGGTGGCTTTTTGGTAATTAACGGGAACTTATATGCCTCGGTTGCTTTTGAACCGTTGCCTAAAACTTATACTACCTCGGTTCACTGTGCCACCCGATGCATAAACATCTCTGCCACTCAACCACCTCTGCAAGTAGTCAGACTGACAGCTTTTGGTCAAGAGGATATTGCCTCGGGTCTATAAAGAACCGAGACCGAAAGACCATATGACCTCGGTTACAGGAGTGAACCGAAGCGTAAACGTGTGCGTTCAGACTTTTCATCTGCCAAATCTCTGTGTAATGCTTTTTGTCCACATATATTGCTTCGGTTATTCGTAAAACCGATGCCGAAAGCCTAATTTAAGCTGTTTAGGACTCGGTTATTCGTAAAACTGAGGCAGTATTGGTTTCTTTTTTACCGTAAAACAGAAGGGTTTACGGTTTCTTCTTCAACGCTCCCTGTTCTTTCTCTTCTCCGTCACGACCAGCGTTGGGCTAGCCTCCACCACCAAGGCGCGATTGTTGTCTTCTCCGTGCGTCCGCCGTCGTGCCGTCGTGCCTCCATTGTCTCCGGCGAATCCTTGTCCAAGTCGGGTGGCCACTTCCTTTACGGTTTCTTCTTCAACACCTCCCCGTGCTCTCTTCTCCGTGACCACCAGCGTTTCTGGGCGAGCCTCCACCACCAAGGCGCGATTGTTTTCTTCTCCGTGCGTCAGCCGTCGTGCCGTCGTGCCTCCATTGTCTCCAAGCGCTGCTTCTGCCATTGTTCCCGCGACGGTAAGTTTTTTAAAGCGTTTTCATAGAGTTTTTAAAAGCGCTGCTTCTGCCATTGTTGCTTGTTGCTTTTTGCTTGGATTCCTTATAAGCTTCCCACTCTGAAACTGTTGTTATCTGCTGTAACAGTGTTGGAATGAATAGGAAACG
>NW_025912034.1:0-21353 GCF_018835915.1 Vigna umbellata
GGCTAAGAGTGTACTTTACCTCTTTAAATGTAAGACTGAATTGATATATTAATATATGTAAATATTCTATTTTATATGGTTTATTACTGTATTTTATGGGATGTTACAGCTTGACATACTGTAAAGTTGAAATTTAATGTTAGAATATAATAGGTTATGATTTCGAGTTAGTTGAAAAATTTAGTTACACGTTATAAATCTAAAATTTGGATGAGTTATATATTTGACAGTGGATTTTTTTAGTTCCACTTTGGTTTCAAGTATAAAGATACTAATGTTATAAAAAGATATTTTATATTAAATTAGTTATTTAAACATTTTTTTAATGTGTAAATTTTATGATAGTATATAAATAATTTTTAATTTTTTTTGGAAATAAATAATTACATACGGATTCTTTTCGTATGTACGTTATATACAAATATTATATACGGATTTTTCCGTATGTAAATTACATACAAATTTTATATACGGATTTTTCCGTATGTAATTTATATACGGATTTTTCCGTATATAATTTATATACGGATATATCCGTATGTAATTTAGCTACACTTATTTTATATACGGATTTTTGTCTGTATATAATCCGTATATAATACATTTTTATATACGGATTTTGGATGTTATATACGGATTTTGACCGTATGTAATTATGATTTTTCTTGTAGTGGAAGAATATTTTCCAAAGTCTTTTTAGTTAAAGGTTTAATCATTTTCGAGGTCCTTAATTTTGTTGAGTAGTCTCAAATAGATTGTTAATAATTTTTTTCTCAATTGGACCCCTATTTTTGAAAAATTAAAGCAATTAGATCCTTATCGTTAGTTCCGTACTAACACCATTAAAAGAGGTGCAACGTGTCAATTCGTTTTTTTTTTGTTTTTTTAATTATTTTTATTTTTAATTTTAATTTTTTTTAAAAAATATAATAAAATGTCACGTGTCAAACTGATATTGTGCCACGTGGCAATGATAGTGTCACATGACACTAACAATGTCACATGTCATTGTCAGGCCACGTGCCATTGCATTAGTCTCAATTTGGTTCTTGTATTTTTATTTTGTCTCAATTTGGTCTCTCTATTTTTATTTTGTCTCAATTTAGTCCTAATTTTAAAAATTAAACAATTTTTTCCCTCTTCAAATTCAAACAAAATTTAATTTGTATATAAATTTTAACAAATTTTTTTATTCAAATTGGAAACAAATTAATTTGTTCAATGAGCAAAATCATTTGGAAAAAATTGTTCAATTTTAATAAAAATATTTGTTAAGATTTATATACAAATTAAATTTTGTTTGAATTTAGAGAGAGACAAAATTGTTTAATTTTTTAAATTAGGACTAAAGTAAGACAAAATAAAAATAGAGGGACCAAATTGAGACAAAATAAAAATACAAGGACTAAATTGAGACTAATGCAATGACACGTGGCACAGTCAATGTCATGTCACACTGTCATTGCCACGTAACACAATATCAGTTTGACACGTGGCATTTTAAAAAAGAAAAATAAATAAAAAAAATTAAAAAATAACGGTAAGGACCTAATTGGGTTAATTTTTCGGAAATAGGGACCCAATTGAGAAAGAAAATAACTGAGAACCTATTTGAGACTTCTCAGAAAAATTAAGGACCTTGAAAATGATTAAACCTTAGTTAAAAGGACTTCATGTTGAGAAACCTTATGGGAGGGAACACCACTTTCCCACACCTCCTTTTCATCCCTAAGGATTACTCTTGTCTTTTTGTTTTTACTTCTTTTTTTTTTTCTTCTTTTTCTTGCTCTTGTTGAGCTTCATTTGTGCTTGATCATTAGCCCACCTGGGAAGGTGACAAAGGATGAAGCACAAATTTCTTGTCATTCTTGTGCATAGTGATAGCATTGATAAGACCATGGTGAATAGTTTGATGATCAAATTGCCATGGCCTTCCCAATAACACATGACAAGATTCCATGGGAACTACATCTCAAATAACTTCATCTTTGAAGTTCCCTATGGAAATTGTCAATGTTACTTAATTCTTTGTTGTTATTGTTAGAAATGAAGAGCCTTGTTTCTCAACAGCAAAAGGGGCGGGTAAATTGGTGATCAATAAAAAAAATGCTTTTTAAATATTTTCTTAAACTTAGAATGATCTTTAACCTTTCTTGTAATCTAAGTAATATGCGTATGCAATGAAAGTAAAAGAGATAAGGAAAGAAGAACAAAGACAAGGTTTTTATCCTGGTTCGACCTCAATGCCTACATTCAGTTTCCTTCCAATCAACCTGAGATTGAAGGATCTTTCACTATAATGATTTGAGTTTTACACCAAAGGCTTTACATAGACTCTCTCAAATGTAAACACCTCTCCCACTCAACAATTAAATATAGAAAGAAAACACATGCACAAAGAACCACACGTCCTACTACAGAACCCTTTGAGACCACCTCTCAAAGTTAAGAACCCCTTGTTCTTCTTCCTGTCACGCACGAATAGGGCAACATAATCCAAGATTGCAAAATACAAGTTTCTGATCAACGTAGGAACACCTCAACAATGTAGATAAAGATCATTCTATTCGTCCACAATGTTTCTCTCAAGAATTCTTCAAGTTTCTTCCAATTCTTCAACTCTCCATACTTGGAGCGTCTCAACAACCTGTAATACTTTTCTCAAATCAAATATATTAGATATGACAGTTTACAAATGATCAAAAGTTCTTATAGAGTTGCATGTAATGCGTCAATTTATAGTTTTCATCATGACAGATGCAAAACAATCGATTACGTTAGTAATGTAATCGATTACATTAAAATCGGATGTAACAGAATTACTACTAACAAAGTTCTAATTGAATGCACAATTAATGTAATCGATTTGCAATAAATGCTAGCCGAACATATTTAAAAATATGATCGTTATAACTGTTTTGACTTAGCTTGAAAATACTTTTCAAAAGATAACAAACTTAATTGATTACATAATTAGTGTAATCGATTAAGCTCTTCACTTAAACAGATTTTGAAAACTTTTTCTCTTCAAAAACTCATCACAGCACATTTCAACAAGATGTATGCAAACACACGAGTTTTAATCGATTTAACACTTAATGTAATCAATTTAAAACTTGTTGTTTTGCCACAGTTTAAAACATAAGCTGCCTAATGAACTTAATTGATTACAACATCATTGTAATCGATTAACTCATACAGAGTTGCTTTATGCTTATGGTTTTCACACACAAAAACATTCAGTATGCATACAGAGATATAAACACATCATGTTCACAGTAGTATGCAGACTAAACAGTATATGAACATATGTATTAATCAACAATAAACATTTTCATAGCCACATACATATGTATCAATCACAAATACACATTTTTGTTGTGTATGACAACATCTATGTGTTGTTACAATCAATGTGTTGTCATCATCAAAAACAAACACATTAGGGATTGGATTCAACACTCATATTGCTCCCCTATCAACAGTTATATCCCCATCTTCATTAAGCCAATGAAGTTTGTAAGGTTTTGGATGGGGTATCAAAGTAAGATTCAATTTTTCAACAACCTTGTGCTACAAAAATTGCAGCAAGATCCACTATCAACAATGAGAGAACATGTTTTATTTTGAATTTGACATCTTATATGAAAGATGTTATCTCTTTTTGATAAGTGTTCTAGGCTTGATTGGTTGTTCAACACCCTTCTCACCATTAGAAGTTGACCCTCACAAGGATACACTTCTTCTTCATTTGATTTTTCTTATTCACTCTCACTTTCACTGGTGGGCTCTCACTGCTATACATGTCACTACCTCGTAAAATGATTGTTCTCTTGGTAGGACATTGAGCAACTATGTGACGCTATCCAAACATTTAAAGCACTTGATGTCACTAGTGTGAGTGTGTGAAGAAGATTCTTACTTGGGTTTTTCAATTATCTTGGCTAGAGGTTTGAAGGGCTCTTTTTCTTGAAAAACATTCTTTTCAAATGTAGGTTGAACTTGAACTCTTTTGGAAGGGGATTTTCTCAAGCTTTGTTGTTCTACCTTTATACATATTTGAACAAGATCATTCAAAGCTCTATAAGGTAATAGTTCAACCCTATCTCGGATATCAAAATTTAGCCCACTCAAAAATCTGGCCAAGGTAATTTCTTCTGCTTCTACAATTCCTGCCCTCATCATATATAACTCCATCTTTTGTCTATACTCTTCCATAGTCATAGACCTTTGTTGCAATCATTGGAGCTTATCCATGAGTTCTCTATTGTAATAGGAGGGAATGTGCCTCCTCCTAAGGGTAGCTTTGATATCATTCTAATACTCTATTGGAGGATCTTGATGTCTTAGTCTCTCTTGGACTATGGCAATCCACCAATGCATTGCATACCCTTGAAAGCTTAGGGTGGCAAGAGAGACTTTTCTTTCTTCACCTACTTGGTGGCAAGCAAAGATTTTCTCCACCTTCATCTCCCAATCTAGGTAAGCCTCAACATTATCTTTTCCATGGAAATGACACAATACTATATTAACTTCCTTAGGGGAGGAGGATATCGGAATTCCCTCATATGTCTTCTTGATGAAGAGGGATGTTGATAATACTCTCCTATCCTTAAGTATTCTCCTTCAAATTGGGAGTCTACACTTCCCCTAGATCTCTCCCTACTTTGAGCTTGCTCTTCTCTCAAAATTTTCAATTCATCTTTGATGAAAGCATTTTTTAACTCTCTATTGACTTGTTCTTGACTCATTCTTCTCTCAATCTCACCAAGTTTGTTGACTATGGTTTGGAGGGAGAGTTGTTCTTCACTATCACTAATCCTAGGGGAATGTCTCCTAGACATTTTTATGAACTTAAAAGTTTTCATGAAGTAAGGAATAAGAGATTTTCACTTGAGAGCAAATTCCAGTTAAGAGAGGTGAACCATGTAGGTTGCTTAAATACCAAGTCTTGCCTTGCCAAATATGTTCCTAGTTACTTGCTAAAATTCCTTAAGTCAAAATTACTATTAGACTCACTAAAAGTCGAGAGACAACAAACAAACACATAGAAAAGGAAAAATCTAGACTCTAAATTCGAACTCTAAGAATTTCCTAAGCGCATACAAGAAATTGAAACAAGTGAGGTCTCCTAAGTGAGGCTTGAAACTTTGGTTCCCAGACACACTCACTATCTTCTGCTTGTTTTTTTGGTTTAAGAATTACAATCAAACAATGCAATTGAAAGGAAAAACACTTGAGAATTCTTCCAATCCACTTGCATAAAGGCCAATTACAAGTACTTTGCAAATTGAAATTAAACAATAAAAGGAAAGGTGGATGATGCTTGCAGCTTTGGCTTCTCTCAAAGGAATGAACTGTATTGGTTCACGACAATTCTCACAGCTGCTAAAATAATGATCTTCGGCTGTTGCAGCAACAAAAAACATTGTGCAGGCCCAAAGAGTGAATCTGCTGCACCGAAATCAGCTTCCAAGCTGGACTTTTCATTCTCCAATCCTTTTCCTAGGAGGCTACCAGTGATGCAAAGGTGTTTGGGACAAGTCTGCAACCACAATTGAACTCACACAGACCACCAACAATCCATTATGAAGTCAGAATTTATCACTACTGCTGCCAGGAAATTGCAGAAAAAGATTGCACCACTGTCTTTTTATCAAACAGTTTATGTGCAGAAAGTTCAAACAATTAAAATCAAGCAATTAAGTGGATTCAAAGGACAGAGGCACTCAAAAGGAACTTAAGAAATGCTCTAGAATGGATTTAGAAATCACGTAAACGGATACAGGTTGAATAGACTGCAAAATCAAACTCAATTTCGAAATAGGAAAATCTATTTGATAAAATGCCTATGAGAGTTTCTGTTAATGATGCATCAGAATTGAAACAGAACTGGCATTATTTCACAAAACTTTTTTTTTAAAATAAGGTCTATTGTTGAGTTTGATTTTGTGAACTTCTTATAATTCATTTGAACCAAGATTTTGCTACCAAATTTAACACTGAATTAGATGCATCAATCACAGCAAACACTTAATAAAAAAATTCTGCAAATTATATCAGAAATGAAATGCTGAAAAGTGGTGGTTTGAATGGTCAATTTGCACAAAAGTGTTTAGACTCACAGTTTTATGGTTGGAGCAACTTTACTTTATGAAATATAACTTGTACAAACTACCAGCAGAGGCTAAACATTGGACAATCAAAATTTCACTGGTCAGGTTGATATTTAACACCAATTTTAACCATTCCACCAACCAATTTTAAGCATAAGAGTCAAAATGAACTGTGATTATATAATCTGACTTTAGGATAGCAGTTTAAATTTGAAAGAGACTCTAGAATTGATCTTGAAGATGTTCAGCAATGAGTTCTAAACTGAATCAGATTTAAAAAAAGAAAAAAAAAACTCAAACTAGGATGATGCAGCTCGGTCAATCTGCATAGCTGAATACATTTTGGATTTCTAGTGATGTTACCAAGCTTCTTGCTTAAGCATTTCATGGCTTATGTTGTATGCATCATGTACTATCTCATTCAGCCACTGGATTACAGTTCACAAAACCAATTTTCACGTAATTTGCCAAAGAAAACTCAATAAATCTAATACTGCATAACATTTGAAAGAGTGAAAATGAGGTTAATGTTCATGCACCCGAGCTCAAATTAATTTGGTCATTGCTCCATTGGTGTGCAGATTTAACACTCACTCAGATTTATGCATCCAACTTCCAAAATGCAGAATACACCAGAATTTGACAAATGAAACAATTACACACGACTGGACATGACAGAAAAAGATGCTTTAATAAAAATGACTCAAAACAGTGGAATGGAACAGTGCATACAGACGCAAAAACACGAAGGAAATGTGCTGACAGTGTAGAATGAAGGGAAAAAAAAACAACTCAGCTGGAACGTGATGCGTAAACATGTGCTCTGAATACCAACATGATGGCTCGTTCCAGCTTGGAGAAGGATTATGAAGTAGTGGATGTAGTTGCTTATGGTTGGCAGCAGCGGGCAGAGGTGAAACCAATGGATGAAATGCTGGAAGGAGAGCTTAAGGTGGATGAGACTAGCTCAGACGACCTTCAACTCTGGAAGGAAGCTAGGTGGTGAAGGGGAAAGCTCATTTGAAAGTGACTTTTGTGCAGAGTATGGGATGGTCATGGCAGTAGAATATACTCATATATATCATCAAAAGTGCCTTTACAAGGAGAGAAAATGGTGAATTTATAGGAGAAATTCACCTCCTAATCCTAATCTCTACGGTGCTGATCATTCTCCATCAAACGTGGAGCATAAGCCACATGTAAGTGCATGAGGTGTGTTCTGAATTCTAGAAGGAGCACAAGATACACGTGCTTGAAAAGAGAAACTAGGTTTCGCTGCCGCTGAGCTGTAAGGGGTGGGCGCTCAGCGCCACCCGTGCTTTATTCCTACACTTTGGATTTCTTCTACCCTTCTCCATGTGCTGGTATGGACCTTGTTGGATCATCTGGTTGGGCTCTTGACTTCCATTCAAAGTGTGCAAAGAGTACTTGGTCTTCTTGGTCTACCTCTTCAAAGTCTTGTTGAAACTTCCTTGTCATTCCCGAGTAATGGATCCTTGACTTCTTTTTGAACTCAAGTCATCGTTATGTATCTCCACTCATGAAGATGACATAATTTTGACTTACTTTTTTCATTTCAAAATTTTGACATTTTTTATTTTTAGGGATTTTATGATTTTGTTTTTTTTATTTTCGAATTATTTTAAAAAAATGGTATCATGACATCAACAATAATTAGCTAGACACAAAAACAAGTGGAAGACAAAATCATTTTTGTGATTTTTGAAGGTTTTGTATTTTTTATAATTTTGACATGATTAAGAAAAAAATGGTAAAAACAATCACACCAATATTTATACTTTTTGACAAGAAAACTATTTTTTTATTTCTTTTTTAATTAACCATTAAGCAAATCCGAATTTGACATGACAATCAAACTTATTATTATGAAAAACTAAATTATCAAGCAAATTCGAGACTTGACATGATAATTAAAAATTTTAAGATTTTATTAAAAAAAAGAAAATTGTCTATAAATAAAAATGTAGAATAAAAAATAGTAATACAATTATATAAATGTAAAATTCAAATAGAAACAAACCTTAAAAGCATAATTTAAACTAAAAGAAAGGGTACGAAGGAATAAGAACTTGGATGGAGAAAGCACGGATAGCCAAAACCCATATGTAAGAGAAAATGGAGTTTTTTAGGAGATGAAAATAGTGATATGATTGAGTAGAGTATTGTGGTAGTGTTTGATAATGGTTTAATATGGAGAATGATGATAGTATGGTAAAAAAGACGAGATTAGGAAGACAATGGAAATTTACTGTAAAAAATAAGTGAAAGGATTAATATAAAAAGTGAGTGGAGAAATTAGGTGAAATAAAATATAATTTTAAAAGAGTGAATAAAATAATAAGTGTGGAAAATAAATGAAAGAATTAATATAAAAAGTGAGTGAAGAAATTAGGTTAAATAAAATATAATTTAAAAAAGTAAATAGAAAAAGTTAGTCTGAAAAATAAATGAAAGAATTAATATACAAAGTGAGTGGAGAAATTAGGTGAAATAAAAATTAATTTTAAAAAGTGAATAGAAAAAGTTAGTGTAAAAATAAGTGAAACAACTAATATAAAAAGTAAGTGGAGAAATTAGGTGAAATAAAATATAATTTAAAAAGTGAATAGAAAATGTTAGTATGGAAAATAAGTGGGTATTTATAGAGTTATGGGAAGTAGAAGTGATGGATAAAATATAATTGAAAGAAGTGAGTGGAAAAATTAGAAAAAGTTAGTGTAGAAAAATGAGTGAAAGAAATAATCTAAAAAAGTTGGTAGAGATATAAAATATAATTAAACAAAGTGAATAATAGAGAAAGTTACTCTAAAAAATAAGTGAAAGGATTAATATAAAAAGTGAGTGGAGAAATTAGGTGAAATAAAATATAATTTTAAAAGAGTGAATAAAATAATTAGTGTGGAAAATAAATGAAAAATTTAATATAAAAAGTGATTGAAGAAATTAGGTTAAATAAAATATAATTTAAAAAAGTAAATAGAAAAAGTTAGTCTGAAAAATAAATGAAAGAATTAATATACAAAGTGAGTGGAGAAATTAGGTGAAATAAAAATTAATTTTAAAAAGTGAATAGAAAAAGTTAGTGTAAAAATAAGTGAAACAATTAATATAAAAAGTAAGTGGAGAAATTAGGTGAAATAAAATATAATTTAAAAAGTGAATAGAAAAAGTTAGTATGGAAAATAAGTGAAAGAATTAATATAAAATGCGGGGGAAGAAATTAGGTGAAATAAAATATAAATTTAAAAAATGAATAGAAAAAATTAATGTGAAAAATAAGTGAAAGAATTAATATAAAAAGTGAGTGGAGAAACTAGATGGAGAAAGTGGTTCAAGGAAAAAAAATGTTGGTAGATACAGTAGCTGAATAAAATATAATTTGAAAAAGTAAATGGAATAATTAGAAAATTTAATATGAAGAAATTTAATATGTAAAAAAAGAGAGGTGGAAATAGTAACTAATAAAAAATAGGTGATGTGGGATGTGATGTGGAAGGTGAGAAGGTGGTGTGTTTTGCAGGACCTCGAGACGTGGTACTAATAGATTGAGATGGTGGCGTTAACACTACTTACACTCGCTCGGTGCTTAAGGTCATACTTTTAAAGTCACTCGATGATGGTCCGAACTGATCATTCAATAGTAAAGATTCTGAGGATGCCCGACCTAGCAGGGAGGATCGTTAGTTGGTCAATATAGCTATTCGAACTCGGTCTTTGGTTTGAACCACTTTGCTTAGTGTGTGGACAACACTTAGCAGATTTTGCTTTAAAGTTACCTTCTTAAAACACGGATCTCGTTCGACCATGGAGATTATACATCAAACGATCGTCAGATAAACGAGATGGAGGAGTTGGAATATTGCTCGAAGGACCACACAACACGGTTATTGAGTAGTCTTAATGTTTAAATTCAACAATAACCAGACCAATTACAAAGCTCTAGTGGATGGCCTTGCTTTGGCTAAAGACATGGGATTCCAACTTTTGGAGTGCCGAATAGACTTCTAGTTGGTGGCAGAACAAATGAATGATGATTTCCAAATTAAGGACAGTCAACTCCTACAATACTTCCATATAACTATGGAGCTAATAACGAGTTTCAAAACAGTGGATATCAAGCACATTCCTAGAAAGGAGAATGCCCGAGCAGACATCCTTTCCAAACTGGAAAGTGGCAAAGAAACAGGACAACTATCCTTAGAAATAAAATAGGTGTTGACAAAGCCTAACATTCAGTGCATGTCTGCCTCAACGACCGGTCGGGAAGATTGGAGAGAGGAGGTTTGAGAATTGATGAAGAAGCAAGGGAGTGGAGAAGCTATAAGCCTAGGTTATTGAAAGAGGATCGCTTGGCATGTCTTTGTTAGGGATGAGCTTTAGAGGATAGGGTTCTCTACCCCTCTATTGAAGTGCATCTTAGGTGAGGAAGTCGAGTATGTCCTAAGAGGGTTGCATAATGGCATCTACAGGTTGCACACTGGACGACAGAATTTAAAAGCTCGAGGTCTACGAGCTGGCTAATATTGGCCAACCCTCGAGCAAGACTGCAACACGTTTGTCAAGAAGTGAGAAATTTGTCAGACACACTTTAAGAGCTCGAAATCTACGACTGGCTAATATTGGTCAACCCTCGAGCAAGACTACAACACGTTTGTCAAGAAGTGAGAAAGTTGTCAGGAGCATGGCAACAATATCAATACACCATCGTCCGAGCTGCACAACATCATTTCCCCTTAGCCATTTGCTTAGTGGGGAATGGACATCATCGGACCTTTCCTGATTAGCAAGGCACAGGAGAAGTGCCTCATAGTTGCAATAAACTACTTCAAAAAATGGGTAGAAGTTGAACCCTTAGCCATTATTACTATACAATAGGTCCAAAATTTGGTATGGAAGCTCATTTGTCACTTTGGCTTCCCTCGCACGGTCATTATAGACAATGGACGATAGCTTATTGATAAACAACTATCCAAATACTATAGAGGCTTAGGCATAAAGCATGTGATGAGCTCGGTTCGGCATCCTCAAACGAATGGTTAGGCAGAGGTAGCGAATAAGATTATGATGACGGAGTTGAAACACCGTTTAGGAGATGCAAATGGTGGATGAGTTATCGGAGGTCCTATGGGACTATCATTGTTCGCCACACAGTACAGTCAGTGAAACCCCATTCAACCTCACGTAAGGTACAAACGCTATGCTTCCTGTAGAGGTAGGTGAGCCTTCCCTCAGGCAGCAGTTGCAAGACATGAAATCCAATGATGCTCAACTTAGAGTGGAATTGGACACCCTCCCAAAAAGAAGAGAAGTTGCTGCTGTATGGGTCGAAGCTTATAAGAGAGTAATTGCTAGAAGGTACAACAGTAAAGTCAAATCATGAAGTTTCCAAGAGGGAGACTTAGTGTGGCCGAAGACGTGTGAAGAGAAAAAAGCTTGTTCATGGGAAGCTTGCTGCAAATTGGTAAGGCCTGTTCAAAGTCATCGCATATTTGAAGAATGGAATGTACTGACTGGAACACCCAAGCGAAAATCCGATCCCTAACACATGGAACGCCTTCCACCTTATATTTTATTTTAGATCAAAATCTCATGTTAATCTTCTATTAGAATTAATGAAATCAATATTTCCAGCTACTTCTTTGCGAAAGTTATGCAACCTAGCGTTTACAATCACATCAGCCAAACATGCATTACTTTGCATCGTCAAGCACAAGTTTGAGGAACGTTCTAAGTGAACTCCTAACACTCACATCGATGAGGAACACTTTTGTGAACTCTCGTTACATCATCAAGCACGAGTGTGCGGAACTTTCTAAGTGAACTCCCAATACTCACCAATCAGGGAGGAACAATCTTCGTGAATTCTCATTGTATCGTCAAGCACGATTATGGAAAACATTCTAAGTGAAATCCTAGCACTTACTGATCAACGACGAACGTTCTTCGTGAACTCTCGTTGTATCGTGAAGCATGAGTTTGGGGAACATTCTAAGTATACTCTAGTACTCACCAACCGTTGAGGAACGTTCTTCGTGAACTCTTGTTACATCGTCAAACACAAGTCTAGTAAACGTTCTAAGTGGACTCCTAATACTCACTGATCGACTATGTTAGGACGGTCCTTAACAAGATCAAATGGAAAGAACATTCCCAACGAATCATTATGTTAGGAAGATCGATTAACATAGATTAACTTAAAAATATTTGGCACCAAGTTAGTAAGCAAGCAAAGAAAATTCACCCCAAGTTATAAAGAAACAAGCAAATCAAGCAGTAAAAATAGCTAGGTAAAGTAACAGATAAAGGGAAATGGTCAAGAGAAATGTAAATTTCACTAATGATTAATGTGTGGGGGGTATACAAAATAAGGTCGAACCCTAAACATGGCGAACTAACCTAGAAGCCTTGTTTGAAGAATGATCATCAATAAAAAGAAAAGCAAAAAAATCCCAACCCTTACACCATAGGAGGACCTTTATTCCTCTTCACTCGCGCGATAACCTCCTCTTCGTCGTTAACTTCAATAGGATCTTGAACCTCAACACGCTAAGGCTCCTCTTGATCGAATGGTTGCTCCGCCTCAACCTCGGTAGGAGAATTTAGGTCATTCAGCTGACCATCAACAACCCTCTTCACCACATTAAAGCCTTCATATTCTATTAGGATGTCAAAGAAGAGAGTCGCTTGGGAGATTGCTTTGTTGAAGTCAGAGATATGCTGATACGTTGTGGTTGAAACTAGCAAATTAGTACTATTTTTCAAGGCAACTTCAGTATTATCAAGTTAGTAATCAAGAAAATAGATAGGGTCAAAGTAACCATGAGTCATCTCCCAACGAATACTGAATTGTTTTTCAATATTTGAATCTTATGGAAACTTTGTAAGATTAGTAAATGAATGATATGCAAAAAAAGTAAAAATTTATGCTAATGAAGTTAATGTCTGAAGAAAAAATAGGAAACTTAGAAAGAATTATAATGAAATAGATTAATTTCACTGCTTTTCTAAGATAGATTCATCATCTGTTATCCACATGTTGATAAGGGTAGCTTTAACCTTCTTATACCTTGGTTCTTGATGATGAACAAAAATAATGGTTTTATGGTTTC
This sequence comes from Vigna umbellata, assembly GCF_018835915.1. The sequence goes on from NW_025912034.1 coordinate 13,247, forward strand.
TTGCACAAAAAATGGCATAACAATTGTTTTATCTTTCTCTTGTTTGTGCTTGATATACGAATTCATTATTGTTAAATGAATCATGCTTAAAACAAATTGAATATCTCATTTCTGGTTGAAATAATCGATGAAACATAATATATAATCTCTTAGATTTCACCAGATCGCTTAGTAAGCTTAATAGGGGCAAACTGTTTTGTAGTAATTGATTATACAATGTATATAACTAATTAAAACAGACACCAAGCCATAGCATGTTTCATAAGTGAGTAAATATGTTTAAATTGGAAATTGGATTGAAAATTTGCTTAAGTACATGATTAATCGATCACATAAGTTGTCTAATCGATTAAATTAGTGTACTTTGTTTAATCCATTTCATTTAATAGTCTGATATGTTATAATTGTCAATTGAATCAATAACTGACTTATGTGATTAAATAATCGATTACATGCTTAGGATTATGTGTTAAAACAGAAGCAAAAACTTAACAGATTACATAAAAACCTTAATCGATTATAATGCGTCAAGATTAAAAACAATCCTATATATGTGTCTTGAGACCTTTTCAAAACAAAAATTGCTTTCATTTTCAAATACTAACGTTTTCATTGCTTTTTGATTACAGGAGCGTTCAAGAAGTGATCTTGGAGAATCAAGGCTTCATTGGTTGATTACCCATGAAGATTCTTTCAAGAAAGTGTCCTTAACTTGTTCTGATTTGATGTACACTAGAGGAGTGTGACTTGGAGATCAAATTCATCATAAACAATATGTGATTATGTACTTGTGCTGGTTTGCTAGGATTTGAGAGTTGTGATTGTTCTCGGTTGTTGTAAGAGAGTGAGGTTATTCATCTCTTATTGTACTATATTGATTTTGAGTTGTGAGAGGAGTGCATTGGGAGGGGTATATCTGTATGTAAACTCAATCATTTATAGTGGAATCCCTTCAACTTAGGTTGTTGCAGGAGAACTAGATGTAGGCTTGGAATTAGCCAAACCAGTATAAATTGTCTGTGTTGATCTTTCTATATCCTTTCTCTCTTATTGATTCATCATTTTTGTTTATGGATTTCAAGAAAGCTAAAGAACTGATAAAGATTTTGAAAAGATCATTTTAAAAGGGCTAATCCAATTCACCCCCCCCTCCTGACTTGACATATAAGACATTTCTTTTCTTACACCACAGATCATTGTTCAATTGATTATTGTTCGAATTTCAAATTAATTAAAGTACATTCTTAATTAACTTGAGGGTGATCTTACAATTAATCAAAGTAGATTCTCAACCAAATGCAAGACCTTTCTAGATTATTCACAATGAATTCAACCAAAGTACATTCTCAACCAAATCCTATTTGTGTTTAATCATGTTTACTCTTAAATCTCCTAACCAAATTAAAAGTAAATTAAACAAAGTAAATTCTCAACTAATTATAGTTGAAATTCTTACCAGCGATCAAAGTACATTCTCAGTTAGTAGCAAAGACTCGTTTAATCATATGAAAGTTCCTAAATTCAATCAAAGTAAATTCTCAATCAAACCTAGAAACCCTTGAATTCATATGATCAACATGCATGTAGATTCAAACACCTTATGATGCAAAAATCATTACTTATAACTTGATTGAGAGATGAAAGACATAAAAGAAGGATAACTCAAATCAATAATCAAAAGAAACAAATACATTAATTCAACTGAACCTCATAATGCAGAATGAAATTATAGTGGAATAGTCCTAGAAGCTTAACTTTCCATGAATGGAGTAGAAACAAATGGTAAAATAAAAGTGAGAGAAGTGGTGGATGATTGCTTCTAGGAGGAGTGTGAGTGAATGAATAAGTTATGATTTCTGCCTCCCCTAGGTCTCTTTATATAGGTTTGATTGGACTTGGATTCTGAATATTCTATTGATAAGATCTTTTATCTTTTATCTTATATCTTTCAAATATTCAACAAATTTAATCAATTTTTAAGAATATTTGATAGATATTTTACGTTGATATTTTCAAATTAAATTAATTATCGTTAAATATCAACTGAATTTTCTCTTTTAACCTTTCTAAATTTTCCAAAATTACACATAAGCTTTGAAATTTCCTTTATTTCCACTTTAGACCCTATCTTTCTTTTTCAAAATTGTAGAGGAGCCCCTAATTGACCAACTTTGGCCAGATTCAAACAAATTGACCAACATTGACTAAGATGGACATGGCCGATGAGACCTTGCCACGTGTCAGCCCCCTTTAACCCAAATTCGGGTTTTGTAGATTAGGGGAATAGGATTTATGCGCCGCTGTGGAAAGGGTGGAGGCGCAACTTGCTTGCGTCGCGAGGCGGAGTTGCCATGGAGGTGCTAAGATGGGGTTGTTAATTCTGGAATTGCCTCGCAAATTCAAAGATGTTTGTGTGAACTGAAAATGATGAGGAAGAAGCGACTCTTGATGGAGAACTCACACTCAGTCGTGATTGGGTTTTCTCTAATTGTGGGTTTTTGCAATCTGTGTTTCCTCTTACAAGTGCGAGGACATGGCTTCGTGTGCGAGAACGGAGAAACTTGTGAGAACGTGGTAGCACGATTAAACTGTTCAATTTAGGGTTCATCTAGAATTTGATTTTGCTTTTATGATGAATGAGATCGAATTGAACAACCAAAGTCTGAAGGTGATAGTGTTATTGAATTCATTTGATCTACAACTACAACTGTTGGCATTGGAGTGCATGTTGGAGACTTGCTAAGCTCACAACATCATCGATTTAAGCTTAGGCCTATCTATTTTAAGATCGACTCTACCAATTTTAAGCTCGATCTTACCTATTTTAAGCTCAACCGTACCTATTTTAAGCTCAACCCTATAATAATTTAAGCGTGGCCCTGTGCCATTGTTATTTTAGTGATTTTTTTCCAGTTAATATAGCATTGTTATCGGTTCCCTTGTGCAAGTTGTGTGGCAAGATTTGTAATGTAGTTGGAGGTTAGGGAAGGGTTGCAACAGAGAAGAATATTATAAACCGAAGAATCTGGTGAGAGTTATAGAAACTTTTCTTTCTGATGTTAAAGTTGCCACCTTTGCTATTAAAGTTTTGTAGGGTTCTTCGTCGTATACTATTTTTTACAAACATGATAAAGAGTGAAGTTCTTCTTTCTAGTTTCTAAAGTTGTTGTTGCATATTCTAAACCCACGAACAATTTCATACTAGTTACTCAATTATGGTTGAGTTGAGTTTGTTAGTTGTAACTAGATAAAGGAGCTTAGTTGTGAATGAGTTTGAGAGCATGAGCTCGATAGCTCGACAGTCTGAACTCAACTATCCGTTTCTAAGTCATGACATTACCGACAGACATCATTCCTCTATAATTAACGAATAGAGTAATTCGTGAATAATTATTAATAAACGATATCCGTTAGTAAATCTTATCAATAACACTTTTATTAACAAAATAAATCATCAATAACTAGTATATTTTTTTCACATTGCACATTAATCAAATTCATCAACCAAACATTCAACTAAAATAATTTAAATCATCTACTCTTATGACCAAAATCAATTTAGTTTGAGTATTTTAAACATTTAAAAAAAAAATCCTATAATTTATTAAAATTTCAAAAATATTCTTAATTTTTTTATCCTGTATAAATGTATAATTTTCCCTATAACATTCCTGAAACATTGTTTTATTTTTTTAATTTCTACAATGATAAACAATATTCAAAGAACAAAATGCCGTGAATTCCTCTTTACCATTTTGAACATTTACCTACTATATAAACAATATTTACCTTTGTGAGCAAAATTATTTTAAATCATATAACTATAAAATATAAAACTAAATTATATGTTTTACAAACTTAATTAATTTTTTTAAATCATATTAGCAGAAAATAATCAATATCAGTTAAAAAGAAATATCCATATATACATTATCCATCATTGAGATTAGAACAAAAACCATTCACACTTTAAATTTTAATCCTATACTATAAAGAAGATATAAAACATCAATTTAAATTATGTAATTGATTAACCAAACAAGCAAGGATATATGATCTAATATCATCAAAGAGAAAATTCCACCATTTATAATATAGGACACTCAAAATAGGACATGGTGAAACAAATATAAAGTTACCTAAAGTATGTATAAGCACATTACAAAACCAAAGCTTTCATGAACACACAAGCCATTAGTTTGTTGGTGCAGTACAAGTGCAACAAAATAACTAAACTAATTGAAATGACCTTTTGGTTTAAGTATTTTTAGATGATGTAAAAATTTATATTTATTAAGTCACATTCTATATTGAATATAAAATATGTTACATAAGAAATTTTTACCAAAAATTATAAAAATACTATTGTGCAATTTTTTAAGTGAATATAAATATATTTTGAACAAAAAATATGGAACATAAGAAACATTGAACAAAATTATAAAAAATACTATTGTGCATTTTTTTAACGGAATAGTCATCCAAACCAACTTAAATCAATTAGATAACCAGCAAATTCATATTATATTAACAATAAATAATATTGTAAAAATAGAATTTTAAGTTTTGAAACAATTAGACCTATGGATAGAAAGTAATTTATTGCTATTCACATATATTTCTACCTCATATCTCACGCCTGTAGGTAATAAAAAAAATTATTCAAAATTATACCACATGAAAGAAAAAAGAATAAAATTTCAATAGTTAAAATGATGTAAAATAAAATATAAATAAATATATAGCTTATGTAGACAATTTTATATTATTATTAATATAAATTAATGTCAGTATAGTTTTAAGATAGTGATTATGAAAATTAATAAAAAAAATTATAATAATTTATAGTTAATTTTTGATGTGTACATAACTAATTACTTTTCAATCCATTTTTTACAATTATCTTTTAATTTATAAAACCCGAAACTTTATCTGACAAAATTCAAAATTATTTTTATTTTAATCAATTTAATTGTCAGGATTTTTCTTAAATAATATTTCTTTTTCAAAATTAATTTTTTAATTTTAAGACAAGTGTGATCATATTCCATTGTTACAGGTACACGTAGTAGTAAGGGATTTTGAAGATAAGGTACACATACTAATTTATTTTTAAAGATAAAATGTAAAGAATAAAATTACCTAGTCGTATTATGAGGCGTTTTCTACTTTATAGTTTTTGCTTTTATCGAGTATATATTTTGGACGTATTGATCATTGGGAAATAAAAAGAAAAAGTATTGGGTGGTGAATTGCGTCAAAGAGCGTTGGACATGTTGAACTCGGGGAATGAAACACGTAAGACCTGCATGCATGTGAGGCCACCTCAAACCCTATCTTCATTCAGATACCAACAACCACAACAACCATAAATTATTACCAAAGCCAAACTCACAAACCCAAAAAAGTATTGCCATGGTCACTTCTTTCGCCAACTTTCACAGATTTTGGTTCCTGCAGTTGAAGGTCATGGTGAAGGAGCTGAAGGATGACCACTCTGAAGAAGCCATGGACAGGATCATGAGACAGCACCAAGACTACTTCGTAGAAAAGTGGGAGGAGGTGGAGAGAGATCCTCTCAGCGTATTCCTTGCGCCATGGACCACCACCCTTGAGCGCTCCCTCCACTGGATCACTGGGTGGCGCCCCACCACCATCTTCCACCTCATCTACACAGAGTCTTCCCTCCTCTTTGAGTCTCACATCATCGATATCCTCTATGGCATCCGCACCGGAGACCTCGGCGACCTCAGCCCCTCCCAGTTTCGTCTCATGAGCGATCTCCAGTGTGACACTGTATCTAACACTCTTTCCCTCTTTTAATTATCTTCTTTTTTTCTCACTTTTCAATTCATAAAGTTTTCTGCTATGCAACCTGTTAAAGTAACATGCATCAGGGTTTTCCAATTGGTGGTTCTCTCTTTCATAGAAACAAAATAGTAAATAATTGCATTTAAGAATTTACATGAATTGTTAACAATATGGAGTAGATTTAAATTTTGTGATTAGAAGAAAATTAGCAGAACATTTGTCGTTTATTGGGATGAACAGAAGTAAAGACAAGACAGACAGAGTAAAATGAAATTTGATGTTTTAGTAGAATGTTCACGTGAAAGTTTCTTGTTTTGTTGAAATTAGTTTTTTATTTTAATTTTTGTGAAGGTGAAAGAGGAGAATGAGATCACGGAAGAGCTAGCAGAGTGGCAGGAGACTGCAAGCGAGATGATGAGTTGTGAGATGGATATGACTGAGAAGATCACAGAGCTGATACCCATCATAAAAAAAGCAGATGATCTACGGATGAGAACGTTGCAGGGCGTGGTGAGGTTGCTGTCAAAACAGCAGGCTATGGAATTCTTGATTGCCTCAGGGGAGTTACTCTTTGGGATTCGCAGTTGGGGAATGACTCACGACGCATCCATTTCGTAAATCGGGAAGAAATTGGATTTCTTAGGTTGCAATTTCCCTTTTGCTTTTGCAATTTCATCATGTTTTATCTCTCTATGGATCAAAAATTAGACTTTATGGCATCTATTCACATGCAGCCAGTCTATTTTATCTAGAATTATCAGACATAAATTGCACTTTTGTGTTGGTGCTATCATATTAATAATATGGTGTGATATTTCTAACAAATTATTATTTGTTAGGGATTTGTTTTATAACATTATGTGTAGTATTTAATCTAGTTTACTTCTCATGACTTTGATTTAACTTTATGGATATTTAAATAATAATTATTAATGCATTTTATTATTTATTGTTTATAATGAATATTAGAATTTATTTTGTCGAGAAATGTATATATATAATTTGATTTGGTTCGCTTAATTTTTTTTATTTAAAGGATGACAAACATGGATATTAAAAGAAGAAGTGTATATACTACATCAATTATAATCTAAATTCTGAATACTACTATGATGTTAGTCAAAATTTCATATAGGAATATGGTGTTCATGGTATAAATTGATGAACTTCATATGGAATTTCTAAATGTATACACTTTTTTATAGCAAAGTGTATTATATATTTTATAAATGGAATTTCTATCCATTATAGTTAATACATACAGTAATATGATAATTTGTAACTCTAATTAGATTTTCTTCTCAATTTACATCTTAAAGAAAATATAATAATATAAACTAAATTGAATACACGAAAACAAAATCTTTTTGACACTATTAAGTCCAACAAAATGTCTATCCAATCCTAAAAAGTGCAAATACAACATTTATATTACATAAAAGTAGGCCAATCTTTGTGACAAGCATAAAAGTAAGCTTTTGTGTCATATCAAGGTTGTACCGTATTTTCATATAGGATGGCGATATTTTGACAAAAATTTGACAATGTCACGTGTCAAGTGTTAATTGGTCGAATTTGATTTAAAATCTGATTTGGAATGGGTTGAAGTTTGGATTCCGAAACTGTCCTCTTCGTTTTCGAACTCTATCTTCTCTCCTTATCACTGTCTTCTCTCTCCATTTTAGGGATTTGAATTTTATTTCAACTTCCTCTTCATAGCAGTGTTCTCCCTCCTCCATTTTTGCATTTGTTTGTTCGTCATCATTGAAAGACCAAGTTAAGGTGTTTCTGGGTTGAGAGGTGAGTTCCTGCACCATTGACAAAGAACTTATGTTGTTGTAATCGATTACAGGGAGCTGGTAATCGCTTACCAGTAGAAAAATCTCCTTTTGTACCGAAAGTTGAAGAGTGCTACCCAGACGTGGCTTAAGCACTCCCCAGGAATATTTTGGATTCGTTATGACTGTCTTTTGAAGGTTTTATGGATGGATCATTAATGGAACACTTCAAGTTGGAATACTTCAATATTAAACAAATATAAACGAAATAATGAAGGGTATTGAGTAATGAAAAATTATAACAATATTAAAAAGCACATACATTAATAAAAAAACGTAATGACATTTCATGAAACAACAAGTTTTGAAATGAAAAGATACATAACAGTATACAATGAAATATAATCTAAGAAGATGGTTGTCGATCAAATTGATTGCGGAAGTTAATAAGTTCTTCCTCTACGAGTTGTGCAAAAATTGTCATAAACTTGAACTACCTTGGTTCAAACACCTATAGG
>NW_025912034.1:27335-41508 GCF_018835915.1 Vigna umbellata
ATTAAAGACAAATCATTATTCCATAACCATAACCTTAACTTCAATATTGAACATGGATGAAGGAAACATGTAATAGTTTGAATGCAAAACATAACTACAAAGTAACCAAAACATTCTAACATTGACCACCCGCTATCATTTTACATAACTTGTTCCACCTCTTGTGTGGTGGAAGTCCCATTAACCTCTTTGTACAAGTGGGGTTTGAACATAAGAAATCATAACATTGATCGAGCAAGTTTTCATCAGAAATATTCATAGCACTCAACATTTCGTAAATGTCGCTCTCTGTGTATGTGTACGTGGAGGAGCGACGGAGTATTTGATTTCTGTCTTCCATTGCTGATACTTGACGCACAACAGCATCAGAAATTACACCAAAGTGAACATTTGTTGAGCTGAGGACATCTGTGAAACCATCGAGGCTGGATTTCAACTTATCAAATTGTGCATCTATCGCATCGACCATAGGTGCCTTCCTTTTGGAACCTCGTGAGGATGAAGTTCCTCCGGATGGAACGGATGGCACAGACTGAGTCTGCCCTGGACTGTACTCATCCACGGATGGAGGAGGTGATGGTGGAGTTGGGTCTCTATAGTCATGATAGTTAGGCTCTTCAAGAATGTACTCCATATTCTGATTCAAATCAACCTGTACACGAGGCCCAACCCGTTGACGACGCGCTTGACGAGCGGTCCGAACACCACTCCCAGTTGCTCGATCCGCAGCCCATAAATCGACCATTAAATCGTAGTGTCTTATGCTATTAACCCTCCACTTGGTTGCAGTTGGCCTTGACTGAAACAACACACATGACACAAATAGTGGTTGAAGTTATGTGTTTCAAGAATCTACGAAATCTTAATTTTTAACAAATACCTGGATGAGATCAGCCCACACTTCGTCCTCAGCTTCAAATCTCATAGTAACGGCGTTCCATGCAAATCCACTCAATCCACCAAAGAGGTCATGAACCTCACGCCATCTGTCTTTCAATACCTTTTGACGATTTTTGACATTATTTTTAGTAACATTAACATAACCACAACTATGAAGGTATTGAACCATGTTATTATACGCTTGGGTTGTCCAACTACCATCAACCCTATTACCCAAACGACTCTCCTCAATCATAGAATGCAAAAGCTTAGCATCCATGTCCTCAGTCCATTTAACGAACTCTCTTGTAGCAGCAGATGACTTGATCATTTGTCCCTTACCCCTGTCCATATTTAACCTATTTGATAAAGAAAATTTATACAAGTGAAGTAGAGTTAATCATAAAACCAAGTACATGTCAAATTCAAAAAACACAGTCATAATAAAATGATATCAAATACAATACTATTAATGTTCATAATCTCGCCACATTTCATCAGCTATGGCATCCCTAATAGTTGTACCGACCCTATAATCATCTTCTCGAACTTGAGAAGATGTCACATTATGGTCTTCCCCTTCATTTAACTCATTATGAACCTCATTAAGCAATGGGTCATCCCTATCAACTCCACGGATAAAGTTGTGTAGGATACAACAAGCTAGAATGATGTCTGTCATTGTCTCCAATCCATAATGTGGTTCACTTCCACTGGCAATGATAGGAAACCTTTTCTTCAACACACCAAATGTTCTTTCTATAACATTTCTCAATGATGAATGTCTATGATTAAAGAGCTCGCGTGCATTTTGTGATCCTGTGCGTGTGAATTCTTTAAGATGATATCTCACGCCTCTGTATGGTGTCAATACTGTACTTTTAAGCATAAAACCAGCGTCGCCAAGATAGTACTTTCCTACAATAATGCATAACATCAACATTTACTAATTAATAAACAACCAATCATAACATCCCAATGAAGACACTTACCTTGGGGGATGACGAACGGATCATCTCGATCGAGAGCATTTTTTAAGATTCTAGAATCAGATGCTGTTCCTTCCCACCCCGCTAGAACGTATGTGAATTTCATATCAAAGTCACATGCGGCAAACACATTTTGAGTTGGCCAATCTTTTCTTCCACGAAATCTTGGAGCATCTGTTCTTGGCACTCTTACACGAACATGAGTACCATCTATGGCCCCTAAGCAATCCTAAACATTCAAATAACAAGTCATCATACAAATGCGAAACATAAACATTGTTTCGTAGAAGTGCTTCAAAACTGACAGATTCATATGCTTACCTTAAAGTACGGATAAAACCGATTGTTGTTTAAGACATATGGATGCACCTCGTCTCTTGATGGTTGAGTTAAAAATTCAGATTCTAGACTTAAAATAGCATCCAACACATTGTGAAAGTGTTTGCTAACCGTCGCCCCAGATCGATAGAAGAAAAATGCGACACTTCGATTCTTAACATTATGCCCAATTATATGAAGAAATTGAGCTACTTGTTCCTCCACTATTGAGCGAATGGCATCTTTAACTAACCCAGTTGTTCTTAGTCTCTCACAAAGATTAATAAATGCCTCTGGACCCATCCGAATGATGTCACGACATCGATTAGTATGCACCAAGTACGACATTAACTGTTCCCTGCGATGGTCTTTGTCGGGAAGGAAAGTGCTAACACTACTTGGATCACTCGAGCACATATTCAATATATTCAAGGCATGACAAACAATGCATAACATTGTTAGTGCAGCCACTGAGGTTGTTAGTTGTAATTGTTGATGTAGCATTGCGACTATATTAAAGTGTACACCAACCACATCGTCGTTTATATCTTCACAGTCCAAGTACGACAAATCTAATTCTTCTTCCATCTATTTTTACTTAAACAAATAATCATACTATAATTAAAATCATCCATTCATATATTCATGAAACATATCTTATTCATGTTATCATAAATTAATATATCATAAATTCATATATAAACAAATTTAACTAATACATTCGTATAATACTAAAATTAAAAGACATATATTTAACTAAAACATTAAAAACACATTCTTATATTTATTAAAAATAAACAAACAATCACACTTATCTGTTGAAGATCTGTGTAGGTGGATTTCCAAGTATGAATTACACAAAACACTCAAACCCCAACCAGAAATGTACTGATTGATTCACTTATTGTTGTCTTGCCAAGTTGGATGGTAATTATCTATGTTTTTCAACTACGTAACAGCAAACCTGACAATATGATGATATTAGATCATGCATCAAAAGCAATGTAGAAATTTTTTTTAAATCATAATGTACCTTGAACAGAGTAGATCCAGTTCATGAACCAAACAAATGAATATAGAACAATGAGTCAAAATCTTCAATGTTCAACTATGAAAGTGAATTATCTTGACTGCCCGAAAACCATTCATAAATAACCTTCTACCAAAGAAATAACTTCTGCTTGCTGGACAAAAACATGCACAAAGAACCTTCTTCACCATAACCAACTACTCCGGTCCACCACCTTCAAAATACCAAAACAAACCATGATCAACTTCTTCCCTACATTTATCAACAAACCCGTTAATTTGCTAATGCCCTGGACTACACACAACACACACGGTGCTTTATCAACTTACACCATAGAAGAGCTTGCAATTGAATGTTCAAGCTTGTTCTTCACCACCCTCACAAGATCTGCATCACAAACCATCAAAAAATAATCGTTAGCCCTATCATATTTGAATCAATAAAACTATATTTGCGTTCTTCTCAGCGTCCTCATGTGTGCCCATCCTCCTCCTTCGTCCAGTGCTTCACCTGTCCCTCCAACCTCGGTGCATCCTTCACCAATCAGAAAATTTTGTCGCTGATTGAAGGACCATTAAATGCTGCCTCCATCCTCCATCATGTCTGACACCTTCGTCCACTACTTAAACATGCATCGGATGAGCGTGGCGTCCTCCAACTTCACCGACAACATCCTTCTGACGACACGCTTCGCTCTGCTACCAATTTCTTCATCACATGGCTACTGCACCGTCGACATTCTCCGACTATTCTCCACGCCAAACACTGCCAACAGCGAACCAAACTGGTGCACATGCAGGGAACGAAGATCGGGTGTGTAACCGGATGCAAGCCAACCAAATACCCATCTGGTATCCGAATACGCATCACTGTAATCGGATACCATTTCGCTTGGATTTCTGCATTCACGTGTAACCGGATAGTGCATCTCTGATCCGGATACGCCATCGCTCGCTCTGCATACGTTGAAACTGGTCTTCGTTCTCCACCTTCGCACACTCATCTTATTCATCAACTAATGTGTTCTTCGTCTCCTCCATCGATCCAGCTGATGTCTTCATCTACCTCCATCACCTGTAACAATAAATCGATAGGCACAAGCTGTAAACAACTACTATCAAAACTCACCTTGACTTTCTCTCTTCCAAAACCACTGCAAACACACTACCAGCTCCTCAACTTGCACAGCCAAAGGCTATTCTCGCTTCTTCAATTAACACAAGAACCACCAGACAAGGCTCTTGTAGCTTATGTAATTAACACAACAACCACACCTACCACTATTTAATCCTTTTTCCACACGGTCAAAAGCAATATCTGTACTGTGACTATGCATGCGCGAATCTTCACTGTTCTTGTCTTGTTTGAAGCAAAGCTGGGAACCTCTTCTGCAAATAGCAGCTTTGACTTACTCGCGTGAGTACACAGTGCAGCTACCAATATTATATAAAACATGTAACAGTGGTTCTGGAAAAATTTAAAAGGTGAGGGGCACATGAGTAATTCATGCTACTATCCCTCCAAATCTTCTCAACCTAGCGGGTGACCAAAAAAAAGTGCATCTCGCAAATCAATCACGTTACTTGCACGCAAATACCTTCAAGTGAACACACAATGCATTACTTTCCATCGCTCGATGATATTAGTAAACAGTAAATACCCTCGAAGTGAACACACCCTAAATAACTTTTAGAATTTAGTGGAATATATATATATATATATATATATATATATATATATATATATATATATATATATATATATATATATAAGATATAAAGATTGAAAATGAATAGAATTGCATAAATGTTATATACTATATAACTGTTAACCCTCGGCAAGTGTAACCGAATCGTATCAAGTAATAATAAATGGTAAGACCAAGTATTGTTTTCTAAAGGACTCGCGGCCTAAACAATTATGTGATTTGTGGATTAAATTAGACTTATGAATAAATTCTTGTAGATTTAAATGCAAATACTGAAAATTAAATATGAATGCATGTATTGATCAATTGGATCAAAAGAAGCAAAAATGATTGAAATTATAGGATGATGATGTTGTTGGGGGTTTTCAATTCATCCTATCCACTCTCATGTATTCAAGAATTCATCTTCTTCATTAATGTTAATGTCACTTTCTAATTTACCTTAAACCCAATGTCTTGGTGAAGAAAGCCTACTCCTAATTACTAGTTTACAATGTCTTGTCTTCCTAGCAATTATTCATGCATTACATTCGCACAGAAGCTTAAAGGCAACCAATCCTCCTATCCCTATGTCTAGGCAATATTACTATTGGGAGAATTTCTTCATGTCTAGATTTATCTATATGTGTCCATACAAATAAAATCAATGATCATGCAATCAAATGAGTTAAACAAAGCATGCATAGAGTATAGAAGAAAAACCCTAACCATTAATGAAAGAAAACATATGAATTAAAGAACCAATTCAATACATGAGAGTTTCAAAGGATTACATTGATTCCCCAACAACAATGAAGGTTTAGTTCACCATAATCATGGTGAAACTAGATGAAAAATAATGAAAGAATGAAAGATAGAACCCTAGAATTTGAAGAGTGGAGCCTAAGCATCCAAAATCCTCCTTCAAGGGGTGAAGAAAGTGTGATTTTGCTTCGTTCTGCCAAAAGATACTAACCCTAGGTCGACTAAAACCTTATATAGACTCTTAAAGATTACAGAAAAGTGGCCCAATGCCCATTTAAAATGCCGCTCAGCGGTAATTATCGCTCAGCGGTAAGTGCGGTTCTTCTATTTGACGCTCAGTTGTAGTTTTGCTCCTCAGCGGTGACTACGGGACTTCAGAGTGCCGCCTAGCGGTAATTTCCGCTGAGCGGTACTTGCGGCTCTTCTTTTATGCACTTTTTCTTCCTTTTCTGACTCTAACTTATGGCTACTTCACTTCTTCCATTCAATTCTTCTTAAAACCTTCAAAAATAAGTGAAACCAAGCATAAAACCCATCCAACTCTCTTATTTCAAAAACATAAGCAAAAGCATGATTACAAGCAAGTTTCTAAGTCATAAAGGTTGTCTTTAAGGTCAAAATTAATTATAAAAATAACGGTTTTTCAACCGTTATCAATAACAAACTAACGTTTTAAAAAACATATTCTAATTAAACATAAATCTATATAATAATAACAAATAGTTTGCAACATAAGAAGTAAAATTGAGCCTAAGAAGTAAAACCGAGCCTAAAAAGAAAAATCAGAGCCTCAGAAAAAAGGTTTTGGTAGCTATATCAACAACATGTTCACTTATAAGAATGTGAGTGACAATTAATGATGCAATGATAAAAAGACTTTTGTACTTCTCCTTTACACTTGATTGAGCAACCAAAGTTTGCTTTTTAGACCACCAAGAAATAAAAATATTCCTGAATAATAGATAAGTACCAATAATAAATCTTTTGTCAACATTGTTAAAGGCACAATCTACATCACAATAAAGAGTTAAGTTGTACCTGTTAGGAGTAGGTGTAGGTTGAAGATGTAAACCATAGATAATGCCCTTTAGATGACATAATATGTATTTTTACAATTGTCATCTACATAGATGAGAACATAAAGACAATTTGGAACAATTTTAACTATTAGTAAAGAGCAATCCCATTTGCTTTAAACATATCCAAAATCAACCAAAGTGGTGGTAAGTCTATTGTTGACTTTGTATTTCAAATTAGTTCCAACAAGTTTATTGGGTGCATTTGTAGTATCAATCAAGTGTTGTATACACAAGGATTTGTTAAGGTCGTATAATAATTAAATTTGGATTAGATTCATAAAGAACGTCTTTGATGTAATTACAATAATCATAAAAGCATAGCTAATTTGAGTTTTAAGAAATATAATGATAATAATGTGTTGAGGTTCGATTTGATCTCATCTTCTACTGCACTGTTAATGATCTTGTATATTTGATATGTAAATCATTCAACTTCTAAGAAATGCTCTAAGGTAATTCTAGATCCATCATTGACATATAGAACCAAATGACTACGAACTCGGTGTGACTTTTTAACTCCTATTTGAATGAATCATTTCCTTAAGTGCATAACTTTGCTAGTATCTAAAAGAAGAAGATGGTTTGATTGTATCAAAATTTGATATTAGCTTTCCAACTCAATCTAAACTAGTGAAATAAGATAAGTGATCAAGTCAGTCAAGAAATAAAGCATAAGTCAAATCACAAACATTGAATGAAAGAGTATATAAATATTAAAGACGTAAAATTATAGAGAGTTGGGATTAATTACATTCAACCTCATCACAAGAGAGTTCAACTACTCATATTGATATGAAATATTACAAGTCTTGGAGTTTTTGTGCCTCTCCTATGTCTTTAAATAAGATGTTCTAATTAAGTACAAAGAGAGTGCATAAAGAAGTTTTGGAAATTGATATCTAGAACAAAGGTGATGCTTTGTTTTTATAGATTTCTAGGTTAAAGATCAACTTCATCCACTTGGTGTTTCAACAATATCGGTTTCTGGAAACGGTTGAATTTACCGTTATTTGATACTTAATTTTGATACTAAAAACACCCTTCTTAACTTAGAAACTAGCTTGGAATCATAGTTTTGATGAATAAGAGAGTTGAAGGTGAATTTAATGGTTTTGTGCTAGATTTCCTTGTTTGCAACAAAAATTGAGATGATTTGGAAGAAAATTTGAAGTAGTAAGGAGTTGGAACTTAGGAAGAACTGGAAAAGCATCAGAAAGGAGGATCGCAACAACGCTGCGTGCCACTTTAGGGGCCCTCAACGCTAGAGTACATTGTCTCACACTTGGCTGTCCTTTTTCTAGAGCCCTCAACATAGGATACCCCTAGGTCGCACCTGGGCACCCTTTTCTGGGGCGCTGAGCACCACTTCCTCGAGTCGCACCATGCCTGCTTGCCTCGAAGCTGATCCTGAGCGCCAGTTCTGACCCGCACACCGCTTGGGCGCCTTAAGTGGGGCGCTAAGCGCTAGTCTCGTGGGCTTGGACCCGTTTTCTATTATTTTTCTGTTCTATTTAAGGACTTGGACGTCCTAGGGTTCACATCTTTAGACGGAATAGGCACATAAAAACACTTTTTGCTTCCTCAAAAGTGGATTTGGATGTGGAAGCTCCTATCTTCAAATTTTAGGGTTTTATCTTTCATTCTTTTTCCATTATTCATCTAGTTTCACCATGTTAATGGTGAACTAAACTCTATTTGTTGTTGGGGAATGATGTAACCTTTGTAAACTCTCATGTATTAAATTGATTCTTGATTATATATGCTTCTTTCATTAATTGTTTGGGTAATTCTTCTTCGCGTATTGCTTGCTTTGTTTAACTCATTCATTAGCATGATGTATGATTTGCATGAGTACTGGAAGGTATCTTACAATTCATGTTCTGGAAAATTATTCCCAGAAGTAGTATTGCTCAGGAATGAGGGTATGATTTCTGGTTGTCTTAAGCTTCTGATCTTCAGAATTAATTATTAGGAATGCTAGGAATCGTATGAACTAATGATTAAGGATAGACTTTCTTCGTTGAGGAATCGAATTTTAAGTATTTTAGATAGTGACATTGACATTAATGAAGAAGTAGAATTCATATATACATGAGAGTAAACTAGGTGAAGTCTAACCCCAACAACATATTCATCCCATAATATCAAATCCGTTCATCTTTGCCCTTTTGTCCAATTGATCAAATTACATGCATTTTACTTTTCAGTATTTGCATTCTAAACCCAAAAGAGTTTGTTTTCAAGTCTTATTTAATCAAGAAATCACATAATTGTTTAGGCCGTGAGTCTTTAGGGAAACGATACTTGGTCTTACCATGTTTATTACTTGCCGGAGTCTTAACAAGTTTTTGGCGCCGTTGCCGGGGACTCGTGGTTTAACTATTCTATTTGTGATTATTGATTAGCTTTGACTTGATTTTTATTGTTTTAATTTTTATTTTTATTTTGTTTTTGTGATGTGCTAACAATTGTTTTCTAGGGTTTGTTTTCTTGTGCATGCAGGATAGAATTTGCACTAGAAGCAAGGAAAAATTCTAACCTCTCTTTACAGATCAGGAAACAGAAGACATAGCTGGCAATCGGAATATGGGTCGAGTGAGACGAACTCTGGAGGATCAGCGAGCCATGTTAGAGAGCAGGAGGATCACATTCATGGAGACAACAGATGTCTCAACAGCCCATGCTGTTATGTGAGGTATTTGATGTTTGGGGTATAGATTTCATGGGTCCTTTTCCTGTTTCTTTTGGTTTCTCTTATACTCTCCTTGTTGTGGATTATATTTCAAAATGGGTGGAAGCTAGAGCCACCAGAACTAACGATGCTTGGGTTGTTGTGGATTTTGTTAGATCTCACCTCTTTTGCAAGTTTGGAGTGCCCCGAGCAATTGTTAGCGATCAAGGAACCCAAGTATGGGGTGGTACAAAGAGTCTCAACACCTTACCACCCCCAAACAAATGGTCAAGCAGAGATCTCAAACGGGAAGATTAAGAGGATTTTGGAGAAGATTGTCCAGCCCAATAGGAAAGATTGGAGCAATAGGTTGAACGATGCTCTTTGGGCCTATAGGACTGCCTACAAAGCACCCATAGGGATGTCTCCCTATCGGGTTGTCTTTGGAAAGGCATGTCATCTACCAGTTGAGATTGAGCATTGGGCATACTGGGCTATGAAGTCTTGCAACTTCTCCATGGACCAAGCTGGAGAGGAAAGAAAGTTGCAACTAAATGAATTGGATGAGATCCGATTTGAGGCCTATGAGAACTCGAAGTTCTACAAGGAAGTGACAAAGAAGTTCGATGATAGTTCAATTGTTAGAAAGGACTTCGAGGTTGGCCAACAAGTTTTATTGTATAACTCTAGGCTCGAACTCATGGGGGGTAAGTTGAGATCAAAGTGGACTGGACCTTTTGTTGGGACTAATGTTTATCCTTATGGTGCAGTAAAGATCCAAATTCCATCCGCAGTTGAAAGATTCAAGGTTAATGGGCAAAGACTGAAGCCTTTCCTCAACAATCCTTCTTTATTGGATGTAGTGGTGGAGGAGACGTCTTTGCTAGAACCAGCTTCATTTTCCCCCGACTCAAGGAGTTTTTCTTCTCTCCTTCTTTTCTCACTTTTATTGCACTTTTTCTATATCTTTTGACTGTTCTTATTGTTGATCTGATATTCGTGACACATTAAGGACATTGTGTAGTTTTAGTGTGGTCTATTAGGGGAGATTTTTCTTTGTTTAGGCTTTAGTTTCTAGGTTATTTTTTTTTTGTGTATTGTGAACAATTTTGCATGTTCTCTTGATTTCTGGACTTTGTTTAGGTTGTAGATGCGTCATTCACTTCACTTCATTGATACTCTGATTGGTTTGAAATTCTTCCTTTTCTTTGCTTAGGAAGATGATTATGATGTTTGAGAGGTTGAATTGATTGTGACAGCAATACCCTGTATGAGAACTTGAGCCACTTTATGTTCTTTCTTGTGTGATATGTCTCTTGATTACTTGCACATATGCCTTGCTTTGGTTCTTGTTGATAATTCTTGATTGATATGCATGTTTGGAAGTGATAAAGGCAGTTTTGTTCTTGAGCCCCTCTAGCCAAATAAGCTTTCCTTGTTTTGATCCTTTGATAACCCCTTTTGAGCCTATACTTTCTCCATTTCTTTGTTTTGAAGCTCATACACTAGCCCTATGTGAAAAACCATGTTTACCTGAACCTTAGGGAATTTTGGAGCTTTGGAATTGTTTTGGGAACAAGTGTGGTCTTCCTGGGGATTCTTATGAATTGGCTAGTTGGTTCCTCTTCTTGTTTTGTTTTTTGTAAATATGATGTGTATCTTGTCTCTTACAGTTGTGTCCTAAAGAGAGATAAAAGAAAAAGAGACAAGATGAGAAAAAAAATAGAGAAAAATGAAAAAAAAAATTGTAAAAATCTTTATGAATAATGGAGTCAAGAAGAGGATTAAATTAGAGGTTTTGGGTGTGATTTGACTGTGTTTACACTTGTTCCCCATTGCTCCTCTATTTCTTTTTGTTTGTAGCTTCTCATCCATATTTTATCCTCCCTTGTCCTTGGCCTCATTACATCCATAAAAGACCTTTTGATTTGAACATGCATATGTTTTGAGTATTGATGTTAGAGACTTGCCAAGTCTGTTGTTGCTTTCTTTCTTGAGTGCATTGAGTTGAAATTCTTCACCCTAGACACTTGAGAGATACAATAATAGTGCATCTGTGAGGTTCTGCTGCTTTTGATTCACCTCTTGAGCTGATTAATCATTTTGCCATGCTTGGAACTGCTTGGATAATTTCATGAGTATATGCTTTCTTTGATTCTATGTTGGATGTTGTCTACTCCTTTTCTTTATCTAGATTCCTTGAGGACTGTGTAATTATGTTTCTGTCCTTGTGAGTCTTTGTTTTATGTGTGTTGAAGTTGTGTCATACCCCTGATGTCTTCTGAACTATTCCTTGATCTACGTCTTGATTTTGCCCAAGAATGCAAAAGACTAAGTGTGGTCTATTTTGGCGAGTCAATATTTTCTTGATTTCACTTAGTTTATTGTAGCGGATTTAATTAGGGAATTGTGCTTGAATGTCCAGTATTTCCCTATTTTTGCTAATTGTACTTAATTTGACCAGAAATTCTTATTTTAATTAATTTGAATTATCTGAGCTTATTATTTTCATTATTGATTGCAAGGAAAGTTTTGGAAATAAATTTTGGGACATTAGAAGGGCTGCCACATAATTCAAGAACCTCCACATAGGCATTTTAGATTTATTTATATTGTAATTTAGTTGCTTAGGATTTTTTGGAACCAACTTGTGCATTTTGGGAAAATTTTGGCAAAGTAGGTTAGGCCTGAAAGTGGGGGAGGCTGACTTGGCACCCTAGGTTTTAGTGCAGCCGCCACCCCACACGGGAGGGGGGTCTCCTTCATTTTTGTAAGTTTGGAATGTTGTGTCCATGGGGTAGGAAGAGAGCTCCAAGAGGTTCCTTTTTGTTGTTTTCTTGCTTGAACCGATAAAACGTTTATATTTTCTTCATATTGGAATGCGCACAGCTACTCATTAATTTATTTTCACTGTTCATTACTCGTTTTTCACTGTTCATCATCTCTTCCACGCTACCTGGTTTGCGCTGTTACTATTCACGTTGTTTCAAGTATTGTTGCCGTGATTAAGTTGCTTTGGTGAATGATTCCATTGTTGCATTTCATTTTTAATCTCGTTGGGTGCATTTCAATAAGTATTTTAAGTTGTTTTCTGCTTGTCTGTGCATTTTGGGATTGGAAATTTAGCTCCGCTGCACTGTATTTCAATTCTGATGAATTCTGGTTTATGTTCAAACCGTTCGGTCTGTGAGTGCTTGCCCCTTGGCCACCGTTCGGTTAGAATTTATTTTCTAGTGTAGTCCAGGTTTCTATTCCTTTAGCTTGATATCTGAATGCTTTTATATCGTTCGGTCTAGATCATTCGATTTGTTCTAGTCATTTTTTATGCATCTATTCGACTGTCTTCTTTGTTGATCAGTTTCATTTGGTTGCTTATTTATCGTTCAGCTGTCATTTGTATGCAGTAATTTTCTTTGATAGTAGTGTCGTTTGGCTCATGCTTGTTCAATATTTCCACTTCCTTTTTATTAGCTAGCTTGCTTTGAACCATTCGGTCCTCAACACACTTCATTGTTATGACCGTTCGGTCTAAGATAACAACGTTCAACAGTTTTCCTTTGCATTTCTTTTCCGCTCGTACACTGTTCAGCTTTACTTACTTCATATAGTTCGGTTTTGTTCCGGTTCTTGTTTTAATACCGTTCGGTCTCACTCTTAGTGACGTTCGATTTGTGCTTGTTTTGTTCAACATTTCCTTGTGCTTCAATTTTACTTTTACCGTTCGGTCTGACCACACTTATCATTCACACCGTTTGGTTTCTGACGTGCATCATTGTAAAAAATGCTCGGCTTTAATATATTGCTTGGTTTAGTTCTTTACTGTTTGTCGTTCCTCCCCAACTTACCTTCCACCATTCGGTCACTGCTTCACTAAATGGGACCGCTCGGTTAGTCTCTATTTTTCTAATTTCTATTATCGTTTGGCTCATTAATTTAACGCTTGGTTTTTAGATCTTCATCCTTTTCTTTTAATTTATCATATTACTCGGTTTGTTTCATTTCCTTTAGAGACCGTTCGGTCTTATTGCTAAAATCGTTCGGTCTCACTTTTAAGACTGTTCGGTCTTCATGCTTCCCACTTTTAATACTACTTTTCAAGGAAACTTTAGTATTGCCAAGTAGTATTCAAGAAAGTAGATAGGGTTAAAGTAACCTTGAGTCGTCTCCCAACGAATACGGAATTGCCTTTTAATATTTGAATCATATGAATGCAATGCAATGTTCAAGAATAAAAATGATGTTTGGAGAAGGTTTAAAGAACAAATAAGAAACTTAAAAACCATTATAATGAAATAGGCTAATTCCACTGCTTTTCCAAGACAGATTCATCATCGGTTATTCACAGATAATTGTTCAATTGATTATTATTTAAGTTTCAAATTAATTAAAGTATATTCTTAATTAATTTGAGGACGATCATGCACTTAACCAAAGTAAATTCTCAATCAAATGCAAAACCTTTCTAAATTATTCACAATTAATTCAACACTAGTGCATAAATGGCCTTTAACGTCACCCCATAGATGTCCGTCCACAACAGCCCCAACGTAAATAATTGACCGGTAGCATATCCGTAAATAAGTGAAACTCTAAACTTCCGTTGTGGGGGGGACGGACGTCTATAATATTGTAGACGTCCGGGCCTCACCCATGGACATCTAAGAGGCTGGAAGAATCACCTCTTCAACTCCCCTGTCAGCCCTTTAAACGTCCGTTGTGGAGGGGGCCGGACGTCTATAATATTATAGACGTCCG
>NW_025912035.1:0-51095 GCF_018835915.1 Vigna umbellata
CTTTTCTTTCTTTGTGCTTGTGCTCAATGCTCTTTTGATTAAATTTCCAAAACGTTCTTTCGGTTTCTCACCACCCCAAACTTGAAACATTTTCTCCATTACCACAAAACATAACTCTTACTTAAAATAAGGTAAGGATTTCAAAAAGAGACTTTCCACTTTTCAAATTTAGGCTCAAGGTGCAAAGGTTAGAGAAAAACATTGATCTTTATTGGGTCACCTTATAATATTGGCTCTAAGAGAGAAGAATAACATGGCCTTGATAATTTGTAACAAGCAAGCAAGTGGTTGAATCATAGAAAATTAGGCAAAATCAATCATGCTTCCAAAGCAATAACACTCAATCAATCAAAAACTCTAGAGCCTAATCTCTCACAAGTTAACTCAAGTTCCACAATTTGATAAACATCCTGCCCAGTGTATTAATCACAATTGAAATCATGCATCTCTTTTTAACAAAACTATTAGGAACCACCATTATGCTTAAAAAGCCTAAAAACACCATTCATAACTTAAACAGCTCATAGAACAAAGAAGAAAAACCCACAAGACTATTACTCATCACAACAACCAATTATCACTCATACCAACCCATTGCACACAACTCATTAAACCAAGTACAGAGAAAAAAATAAAAATAAAACAAAATTCAAATATAAAATAAGGTTTAATAGGTTCGAGGTCCCTTTATTTGCGGGTTCGTTCACTTGGGTCCTCCAAATTTTAAAAGAAAGTGATCAAGTAGGTCCCTAATTACAAAATTGAGTCAATAATACCCTTTCCGTTTAAATGCAAAGGGAATCTGAAATGCAAATATTAAAAATTGCAGAAATTGCCACGTATTAAGCTCAAACTCTGCCACCTAAAAAAGAAAATGATGCCTCAGCATGCCACCTGTTTAATTTGCATTAGATTCCCTTGCATTTAACGGAATAAGGGTATTATTGACTCAATTTTGGTAAATTAGGACCTAAGTGATCACTTCTAAAAATTGGAGGACCCAAGTGAAACGAACCCGCAAATATTTAGGGACCTCCGAACCTAGTAAACCATAAATTAAAGCAAAAAAACATAAAAATCCGATCCAGCATCATCCATAAGTAGATGATGTCAATAACATCAATCAGTAGATGTCTAGTCGCATAGCATTCATCAGTAGATGCTCTCAGTAGCATCCATCAATGGATGCTCTCTCATCTGAATCTTTCCTACATCCATAGTAGATGCGAATCCTTCTCATCAGCATCCATCACTAGATGTAAGCTTTCTCATTCATCGGCATCCATCAGTAGACGCGTTCAGTAGCATCCATCAGTAGACGCTATCATTCATCACCCTCATCATAGCAGCATCCATCAGTAGATGTTGTCATCTGAGTCCCTCCCACAGTCCCTCAGTAGTAGATAATGCCCACCATCCATCAATATATGTTGGAATTCCTGCAAAGCAAATTCAAATCCAAAAGAAAAAGTCAGAAGAAATTGGGTTGCCTCCCAATAAGCGCTTGTTAACGTCATGAGCCTGACACCATTAAGAACAATCTTCATCTAGGATGTTGGTGTTCTTTTTGCTTTCATCACACCAACTTATCTGCAACATCTTCTTGTTCACCATCTTTACCCTCCTTAATAAGAAGCCTCAATCTCAATAACTCCATTCTCTTTGATATTTTTAACCACTTCATGCACAGAACTTGGTGAACATGACACTTAAAGAATGGCGCTCAACGCCCTTAATGGGGCGCCCAGGCGCGTCCTACGACCTTCTTTCTCCTTCTTCTCTTAATGATCTTGTGCTCCTAATACAGATTTTCGAATTTTATCCTGCAACACTAAAGAAAATTCCAACACAGAAATGCACAAAAGACAGACCACAAACAAAACCCAATATTAGCGCAACAACAAACGATAAAAAAATTTAAAAGATAAAAAGATGAAGAGATAGAAAGAGATAAAAAGATCAAAAAGATATAAAGATAGAAAAATAGAAAGATAGAAAAGAAAGAAAGATAAAAAAGATAAAATATTTATTAAAAAGAAACAAATGAAGCGAGATAAAGAAATAAAAAAGATAACAAGATAGATAGAAAGATAGAAAAGATTATAGAGAGATAGAATAGGGATAGAAAGATAGGTAAAAAAAATATATAAAAAAAAAAAGGTATAAATATAATAAAAAGATTTAAAAAATAAAAATTAAAAATGAAAAGATATAAAAAGATGAAAAGATAAAAAAAAGAATAAAAGATAACAATAATAATAAAAATAATAAAAAATAAAAAAAAAAAACTAAAAAAATTAAAAAGATAAAAGTGATAAAAAGATAAAAAAAGAGAAAAAGGAGAGAAAAAAAAAAGAGAAAAGGAGAGAAAAAAGAGAAAAAGAGAAAAAGATAAAAGATAGAAGATAAAAAAAATAAAAGATAAAAAAAAAAAAAAAGATAAAAAGTCTACTCGGTTATAGAATCACACAAATAGAATAGGTATTACACGAGTCCCCGGCAACGACGCCCAAAAAACTGGATAAAACAAATTTTTTAATCCCGCGAAACGTGAGTCAAAAACTTCTTAAGACCTCGACAAGTGTACTGAAATCGTATCAAAGTAATAATAAATGGTAAGACCAAGTATCGTTTCCAAGAGACTCACGACCACTAACGTTATGTTATTACTCAACTAATTAAGACTCTAAAGAACAAATTTTGGAGTTTTGTGAATGCAAATGCCAATAAAATAAACATGAATGCAATTGATCAATTAGGCTAAACACAAGAATAAAGGATGCAGTTGATTGATGTATTGTTTGTTGGGTTTAGATTTCACCTAATTACTCTCATGCATATTGAATTCATTCTCTTCATTAATGTATGCCACTTTCTAATTTTACCTTAAACCGATTGTTTTCGGTGAAGAAAGCCTACTCCGAATTACTAGTTCACAATGACTTGTCTCACTAAGCAATTAATCTGCAGTTACATTCGCCACAAAAGCTTAAAGGGCAACATGATCCTCTATTCCTCTGTCTAGGCTAATATTCCTTCGGGAGAGAGAATTTCCCCGTTCTAGATTTCCCCGTATGTGTCCATATCGACAAAATCAAAGATCAGGCAATTGATGAGTATTAAACAAAGCATGCAAAGATGTAAAGAGGAAAAACACGAACCAATTAATGAAGTAAAGATATATAATCTAGAATCCATTCAATAACATGAGATTTAAGAGGTTACATCTTTCCCAACAACAAATAAGTTTTAGTTCTCCATCGTCATGGAAGAACTAGATGAATAATGAAATGAAAGAATGAAAAAGATAGAAAAAACCCTAGAAAGAGAAGATGAGAGCCATCACCATCTCCAAATCAACCCCCAAGGGGTAAAAAATGTGTTTTTGTGCTCAAGTCCTTAAATAGAACATAAAAATAACAGAAAACAGGTCCAAGCCAATAAAACTAACAAAAAACAAGTCCAAGCCCACGTTGTCGGTGCTCAGCGGTAGAAGTGGCACTGGCGCTCAGCGCAACTTTTTCTGCATCCTGGTTGACATTTCTACACTCTGGTTGACTGGTTGACTTTTCTACATTTTGGTTGACTTTTCTGCACTCTGGTTGACTGGTTGGACTTTTCACATTATGGTTGACTTTTATGACACTTGGTTGATGTTTCTGCATTACTGGTTGCTTTCTACGTTTCCAATCATTCGGTACTAACTCTTCTTCAAATCATCCAATAGCCTACAAAATCAATGGGAATCTTAGCACAAAAACACAGTTAATTCCACCTTCAACTACTCTTATTAAGAAAAACTAATGCAAAAACATAGTAATAAAGCAAGTTTCTAAGTCAGAAAGGTGTTGTTTTTAATATCAAAATTAAGTATAAAAATAACGGTTTTTCAACCGTTATCAGGGATGATGTAACCTTTGTAAACTCTTATGTATTGAATTGATTCTTGATTATATATTCTTCTTTCATTAATTGTTAGGATAATTCTTCTTTACGTAATGCTTGCTTCGTTTAACTCATTCTTTAGCATGATGTTTGATTTGCATGAGTACGAGAAGCTATCATAAAATTCATGATCCGAAGAATTATTCCCAGAAGGAGTAGTGCTCAGGAATGGGGATATGGAGTTCTGGTTGTCTTAAGCTTCTGTTCTTCAAATTAAATTAACTATTAGGAATACTAGTTAAGGATATGCTTTCTTCGCCAAGGAATCGAGTTTTAAGAATTTTAGAGAGTGACATTGACATTAATGAAGAAGTAGAATTCGTATATACATGAGAGTAAACTAGGTGAAATCTAACCCCAACAACATAATCATCTCATAATATCAAAACCGTTCATCTTTGCACATTTGTCCAATTGATCAAATTGCATGCATATTTACTTTTCAGTATTTGCATTCTAAACCCAAAAGAGTTTGTTTTCAAGTCCTAATTAATCAAGAAATTACATAACTTTGGGATACGATACTTGGTCTTACCATTTTATATTACTTGATATGATTCGGTTTACTTGCCGGAGTCTTAACAGAAGTAGAGAAAAGCTTATATTTCTTGGGAAAATAATGATGAAGAATCTTCAAGTGATGAAGACTGTGATCGCGAAGAAGAATCAAATCTATGCTACATGGCAGGCTCTGCACAATAACACGATGATAGTGATCGTGAATTCGAAAATGTAGAAGTCAAGTACCACATGCTACTAGATGCATTTCAGGAAATTCATGTAGAGACAATGCGACTTTAGCACAAAGTGAATTGATTACCATATGAGAGAAGAGATTATGAATACATAATTGATAATCTTGTGCAGGACAATGAAAAGCTTGAAAAAGATCTTGAAGAAGCTCTGAAATATGCAAAGACAGTAAAGACCGAAGTACAAGTTATTGAGAAAGAGTGTGATAACGGTCCTCTACATGCTGAGAAAATTGAGTACTTAACCTGCACATTGGCAAAATTCACTCAAGGTAAAGAAAATCTTGATGTTGTGTTGAGATCATCTGGAAGAGCTATCTAGAGACAATGTATTGGTAATAAGGCTAAAAGTAATAGGATAAACTCAAAGAAATTTATTGATCTGAGTAAACCTATTACTAATGCATGCTTTTACTGCAATACTCTTGATCACACAGTAAGAAACTGCTATTTTAGAAATGTTGGTGTTCCAAAGGGATTATATAGATGGATTCCTGCTGCGGCTGTCGCGGCCCATACAAATTTGATGTGCATTAAAAATGCAGTATAGTGCTAGAAAGTGACTCCTAGGTCGTCTCTTAGGGACCAAACGTGGTTCGAGAATTAGGTCATACACGAAGTGGGGGGTTTTGTGAAAGATTTTGTGAATGTAAATGACAAAATTAAAAATGAAAATTAAACACAACCGAATACAATTGAAGGCATTAAAGTGCATGAAAACATTAAACTGTGCAACAGATAAATATCCAAACACAATTCAAGCTATTGAAATGCAACACTTAAGGTAAAACATTAAATGCACACAATGCAACAGTAATAATAAAAAGAACGCTTGGCTAATAACGAAATGCACATTGTAGCTTAGAATAAAATTTCAAAGAAACAAGAGTGTTAACCAATTGAAACATAAGGCACTAAAATTAAAAGAAAATATGCAACGCTTAAGCTAAACATTGGAATGCATATTATAGTCATCCACCACCACATATCCATCACGGGAACAATTAATTAAAAATGCTTAAAAAGTGAAAATAAAATAAAATGAGTCAACGTTTTCTCTCCCAGCCAAATGAATGCAAAGAAAAGGAATTGAATGACCGTGGTGCCTCCTATTGGATGAACTTGTGCACCATCTTCAAGCCAAATAAAAATGAGCTTTTTCTTCCATAAGCAAAGTTGAATGCAGCTGTGTGCACCGCTTCTTAAAGTGTGCCACCATTTCTCTCACCCATGCTGGACGTGACACCACCATTTTTTTCCAAATGAAATAGCAGTAGCGTGTGCTTCCCCTTCCGTGACACCACACACTTCTTTTTCATTTAATAAAATTGTTCAAGGAAAAACCAAGGTGGCGGCTGGACAAATCCCTCTTACTAAATGAAATAAATTGAAAATGTGCTCTCTCATTCCATCATCATCAGGCCGTCAACACTTTGGAAGAGATGAAATTAAAAACATTCAATCAGAAGTGCTTTTTCCAAAAAACTAAAGGAAGAGTAAATGTGTTTCTTTCATTAACCAATGCCAATTCCCGTGAACCACATTTTCAGCTCTCCAAATGTTCAAAGAAAAATAATACTCAAATGAAGAGTGACGGCTACACCAGCTCCAGGCCGAGACACCTTTGCTTCTGCTGCTATGCTACATTCCCTCAAGCCAAAAAATAAATGCTCCCATCGTGGTGGTGGTCTCCCTCCAGGTGTGTACACCAACCTAGACCCTACATTCTGGACGTGAACTCCGCGTGTTCTTTCAATAATCAAGGCCCTTCTCGGTGGCGGATGCTCTCCTGCAATGAGCGTGTTGGACTGTGTTCTTTCCTCATGGGCCGTGAGCTTCACTTCTTCCAACCCATTCTCCGTGCAGCAGCATCCCGTGCTTCCAACTGTGACACTCCAACGTGTTGCTGGAAAAACCGAGACTCCCTCACAAGTCAATGTGTGCTTCAAAGCCAAAAAGAGAATACTGCACCGTGCTTGCTTTTCTCTCTAGCTCTCCTCTCCCGTAACAGCATGCTACTCCTCGACCCTACATTCCTCTCTGCCAAAAGAAAAACTCCTCGCTTAGGTGGTGGCTCCAACACGTCCCCGCTCTCTGTCCCCTTCCCAGCAAAGAAAATGAAAACCCCTCAAAAATAAAACGTTCCAGCCCGCCCCAAAGAACCGTAAGAGTGTGGCGGCCCCCTTTTCGCCAATTCAAGTTCCCCTTTATATGTGGAGTAGTGCTACCCCAAAAAACCTAGGGTGCCAAGTCACTCGCCCCCACTTTTGTTTCTAGTCTACTTTATAAAAAATTAACCCAAAGTGTAAAAGTTGATCCAAAAATTCTAAAGTACTAAATTACAATATAATTAATTCTAAAATATCTATGTGGAGAGTCATCAATTTATTTGGAATTCTTCCTGATGTCCCAAAATGTATCTCCAAAATTTTTCCTGCAATCAATGATGAAAATAACTAGCTCAGATAATTCAAATTAATTAAAATAAGAATTTCTGGTCAAATTAAGCACAATTAACAAAAATGGAAAAATACCGGACATTTAAGCACAATTCCCTGATTAATTCTAGGACAATAAACTAAGTGAAGTCAAGAAAATATTGACTCATCAAAATAGACCACACTTAGTCTTTTGCACTCCTGGGCAAAATCAAGATGCAAATCAAGGAATATTTCAAAGGATATCAGAGAAGTGACACAAACTCAACACACAGAAAACAAAGACTAACAAGGACAGAAACATAATTACACAGTTCTTAAGGACTCTGGACCAAGAAAGGAAGTAGACAGTACCCAACACAAAATCAAAGAAAGCAGATACTCACAGAAATCATCCAAGCAATTCCAATCCTGACAAAAATGATCAATTAGCTCAAGAGGTGAATCAAAAGTAACAAAACCTCTCAGATGCACTATCAGTCTATCTCTCAAGTGTCTAGGGTAAAGAATTTCAACTCAATGCACTCAAGAAAACAAGCAACAACAGACTTGGCAAGTCTCTAATATCAACACTAAAAACGATATGCATGTTCAAATCAAAAGGTCTTTTCATGGTTGTAATGGGGCCAAGGACATGGGAGGATAACATATGGATGAGAAGCTATAAACCAAAAGAAATAGAGGAGCAATGGGGAACAAGTGTAAACACAGTCAAATCACACCCAAAACCTCTAATTCAATCCTCTTCTTGATTCCATTACTCACAAATTTTTTTTATTTGTCTCATTTTTCTCTATTTTTTTCCTTTTCTCATCCTGTCTCTTTTCTTTTCACTCTCTTTAGCACACAATTGTAAGAGACAAGATATAAATCATATTTCCAAAAACAAAACAAGAAGAGGAACCAACTAGCCAATTCATCAGAATCTCCAAGGAGACCACAATTGTTCCCAAAACACTTCTAAAGCTCTAAAATTTCCTATGGTTAAGGTAATCATGGTTTTTTCACATAGGGTTAGTGTATGAGCTTCAAAACAAGGAGAACGAAAAGCATAGGCTCCAAGGGGTTATCAAATGATCACAACAAGGTAGGCTTATTTGGTTAGAGAGGCCCAAGAACGAAACTTCCTTTATCACTTCCAAACATGCATATCAATCAAGAATTATCAACTAGAGTCAAGCCAAGGCATATGTGCAAGTAATCAAGAGACATATCACACACAAGAAAGACATAAAGTGGCTCGAATCTCACACAGGGTATTGTCATAATCAAATCAACCTCTCAAACATTATAATCATCTTCCCAAGCAAAGAAAAGCAAAGGATTTCAAAGAATAAGTATCAATCACGTGAAGGAAAACAAGTCTACAACCTAAACAAGGTCTAGAATTCAAGAGAAGCATGCAAAACTGTACACAAGACACAACAAAAACAACCTAGAAAAGAAAAAATTTAACAAAGAAAACAAAAACTAACAAAGAAAAATCAGAATCTCCACCAATAGACCACACTTAAACTACACAGTGTCCTCAATGTGTCATAAGCATAAGATCAGAAATCAAAACAGTCAACAGATCATGGACAAGTGCAATAAAAGTAGGGAAATGGGGAGAAGGAAAAAGAAAACTCCCTTAGTCATGGTGGCAGTTGCCAATTTTGGACTATCAAGGAGATGTTTTCAACCACAGGATCCAGCAAGGAAGTTTTGAGGAAGAACTGCTTCATCCTCTAGATTTGATCGAGTAGGGAAATGTCTTGCACAACTGGATCTAGGAAGAAGTGATTGTTGATGAGCTTGTTCATCTGGTGCCTATTGATGTTGAAGCTTTTGTAAATGTTAGCACCTTTGTTCTCCACTGTGGGTGTTTGTTGATCAAATTCATGTGTACCTCCTGCAACATGGTTAGTGCAATGTGGCTCCAAAGAAATTACATGCAGGGGTATAACACCCAATCCCAATGTAACAGTTTGACCCTTAGATATACCCTCATAACATGAATCAATTTCTAATGTAGAAACAATATCAACAACAGGCTCAGATTCATGTTCAGTGCATGGAGAACAAACATTCAGATGTGATAACAAAAAGTGGTTCTCATCATGCAGAGAAGGAGAATTAGAAACATGCTCATCAACAATATGATTATCAATAACATACCCATCAACAGCATAATCATGAACAACATAATCATCAACAACATAATCATACTGAGGTATGTTTACCTCCACTTCCTTGAAGGTTGCTAGAGTGTGGGAAGATGAAGGTGGTCTACCTGGCTCAAAAGTGTTACTCAGATCTGCCTTCTTTTTTTCTGCATTCCAACTCCTTGGTACTTTAACTCCTCTTTTAAATCATTCCAATAACCTACAAAACCAAGGGAATTTAGTGATAAAATCATCAAGTATACCCTCTACTCACTTATTCATAAAACTAAAGTAAAAACAAGAGTTCAAGCAAGCTTCTAAGTTAAAAAGGATTGATTTAATATCAAAATTGAATCACAGATAACGGTATTTTTAACCGTTATCATAGAGTGAAACAAACATCTCACTATACACTTGTGAGCTTGAGTGAAACACTTTCTTTCTTTGATGAGCAATGGTTCTATGCACTATAGGATAATATTGTGCTTGGTTGTTCATCACTCATAAGGCTTGTGCATCTGTGTGTATTATGTGTTATGTGAGCACCATAGTTGAAGCTTGATTGGCTAAAACTTCATTATATCTTTATTGATCTTTCTAAGATGGGCAGACATGAGTGATTGACTTGTCCTAGAAGAGAATGTTTTTGGTGTGCTAGACCATTATAGCATGACTATGTTATTTGGGCCAAGTTACATTTTGCTTGAGGACAAGCAAAGTTTCAAGTTTGGGGTTGTGATAATGGTGGAATTTACCGTTATTTGTGATTTTATTTTGATACTAAATTAACCCTTTTTGACTTTGAAGCTGGCTTAAACTCTTGTTTTGGTTAAATTTGATAAATAAGTGAAGAGAGGTTATACTTTATGAATTTGATCACTAATTCCCTCAATTTTGTAGGTTATTGGTATGATTGGAAAAGGAGCAAAAGTATCAAGGAGTTGGAACCCAAGAGAGACAGTATAAGCACTAGAAAAGAAGGCTGAAGAAGGACTGTAGGGCGCCTCGTTGCCCTTTTTAAGGGCCCTCAGCGTCACAAGTCTCGCAAGGGTGCCTAGATGCCCTCATTTGGGGCGTTGAGCACCACTATCCTCGTAGTCACGCTTGGGCACCCCCTCCTGGGGCGCTGAGCGCCAGCCAACCTTCAAGTAGGACGCCAGGTTGCCCTTAGTCAGGACGCTCATGGCAAAAATCTTCACTGTCACGCCTGAGCGTCCTTAGCTGGGGCGCTAAGCGCCAACAACGTTGGCCCATTATCCAATTTGGTTCTATTTAAGGGTTTCTACACTCTAGGGTTCACAATCTTTGCACGGCTGAAGCACAGAAAAGCTGATTTCGACCCTTTAGAGAAAGATTAGGCATGCAGGAGCTTTCCTTCTCACTTTCTAGGGTTGTCATTCATTCATTCTTCTATTGTAAGCCAAGGTTCTCCATAACAATGGAGAACTAAACTCATTTGTTGTTGGAGATGATGTAAGCTCTAAACTTTCATGTATTTGAATATGGTTTAAACATTTTATGCTTCTTTCATTGAATGTTAGTGATTTTCTCTTGTTCTTAATGCGTGTTATGTTTTGGCTACTCATGACTTAATGTTTGATTTATTTGAGTATTGGGAAATATCTTATGAATCATGACCTAGAGGATTTCACTCAAAGGGAATATTGCCTAGGGATAGGGATAGGACGTTTGGTTGTCTTAAGCTTCTTTTCTTAATGCGAAATTGATTGTTAGGTTTTTCAAGGGATTATTGTCTAATAATCAAGACTAGGCTTTTTACACCGAGACATCGGGTTCTAAGTAATTTAGAAAGTGACATTAACATTCCATTGAAGAAGATGAATTCTAATATGCATGAAAGTGAAGTAGGTGAAATCTAACGCCAACAACATCATTATCTCATATTATCAATCTCATCCATTCATTCTTGTGTCAAGCTGATAACAGTTGAAAAACTGTTATTTTCATGCTTAAAATTGATACTAAAAGCAACCTTTAACACTTATAAACTAGCTTGAAATCATGCTTTTGGTCACATTTTTGGAAATAATAGAGTTGGACAGGTTTATGCTTGATTTCAGTGTTTTTATGCAGGTTTTAAGATGAATTTGGTGAAAGAAGTGAAGAAGGATAGAGATGGAATCAAAAAAGAACTCAAAAAGTGCAAAAGGAGAAGTCGCAACTACCGCTCACGGTAGTTTACCGCTGAGCAGCACTATTTTGGGCTTGGGCCTAATTTTTTGTATTGTTTAGAATAGTATAGAAGCTTTAGGACGTCCTAGGGTTTGTATCTTTGGCTGGAGACGAATCAAACACTCTCTTTTCCACCTCTTGGAGGAAGATCTTGGATGCTTAGGCTACCTACTCCTCTTTCTAGGGTTCTATCTTTCATTCTTTCATTATTGTTCATCTAGTTTCACCATGAATATGGTGAACTAAAACTTGTATTGTTGTTGGGGAATCAATGTAATCTTGTGAAACTCTCATATATGGAATTTGTGNCCTCTTACTAAATGAAATAAATTGAAAATGTGCTCTCTCATTCCATCATCATCAGGCCGTCAACACTTTGGAAGAGATGAAATTAAAAACATTCAATCAGAAGTGCTTTTTCCAAAAAACTAAAGGAAGAGTAAATGTGTTTCTTTCATTAACCAATGCCAATTCCCGTGAACCACATTTTCAGCTCTCCAAATGTTCAAAGAAAAATAATACTCAAATGAAGAGTGACGGCTACACCAGCTCCAGGCCGAGACACCTTTGCTTCTGCTGCTATGCTACATTCCCTCAAGCCAAAAAATAAATGCTCCCATCGTGGTGGTGGTCTCCCTCCAGGTGTGTACACCAACCTAGACCCTACATTCTGGACGTGAACTCCGCGTGTTCTTTCAATAATCAAGGCCCTTCTCGGTGGCGGATGCTCTCCTGCAATGAGCGTGTTGGACTGTGTTCTTTCCTCATGGGCCGTGAGCTTCACTTCTTCCAACCCATTCTCCGTGCAGCAGCATCCCGTGCTTCCAACTGTGACACTCCAACGTGTTGCTGGAAAAACCGAGACTCCCTCACAAGTCAATGTGTGCTTCAAAGCCAAAAAGAGAATACTGCACCGTGCTTGCTTTTCTCTCTAGCTCTCCTCTCCCGTAACAGCATGCTACTCCTCGACCCTACATTCCTCTCTGCCAAAAGAAAAACTCCTCGCTTAGGTGGTGGCTCCAACACGTCCCCGCTCTCTGTCCCCTTCCCAGCAAAGAAAATGAAAACCCCTCAAAAATAAAACGTTCCAGCCCGCCCCAAAGAACCGTAAGAGTGTGGCGGCCCCCTTTTCGCCAATTCAAGTTCCCCTTTATATGTGGAGTAGTGCTACCCCAAAAAACCTAGGGTGCCAAGTCACTCGCCCCCACTTTTGTGTCTAGTCTACTTTATAAAAAATTAACCCAAAGTGTAAAAGTTGATCCAAAAATTCTAAAGTACTAAATTACAATATAATTAATTCTAAAATATCTATGTGGAGAGTCATCAATTTATTTGGAATTCTTCCTGATGTCCCAAAATGTATCTCCAAAATTTTTCCTGCAATCAATGATGAAAATAACTAGCTCAGATAATTCAAATTAATTAAAATAAGAATTTCTGGTCAAATTAAGCACAATTAACAAAAATGGAAAAATACCGGACATTTAAGCACAATTCCCTGATTAATTCTAGGACAATAAACTAAGTGAAGTCAAGAAAATATTGACTCATCAAAATAGACCACACTTAGTCTTTTGCACTCCTGGGCAAAATCAAGATGCAAATCAAGGAATAGTTCAAAGGATATCAGAGAAGTGACACAAACTCAACACACAGAAAACAAAGACTAACAAGGACAGAAACATAATTACACAGTTCTTAAGGACTCTGGACCAAGAAAGGAAGTAGACAGTACCCAACACAAAATCAAAGAAAGCAGATACTCACAGAAATCATCCAAGCAATTCCAATCCTGACAAAAATGATCAATTAGCTCAAGAGGTGAATCAAAAGTAACAAAACCTCACAGATGCACTATCAGTCTATCTCTCAAGTGTCTAGGGTAAAGAATTTCAACTCAATGCACTCAAGAAAACAAGCAACAACAGACTTGGCAAGTCTCTAATATCAACACTAAAAACGATATGCATGTTCAAATCAAAAGGTCTTTTCATGGTTGTAATGGGGCCAAGGACAAAGGAGGATAAAATATGGATAAGAAGCTACAAACCAAAAGAAATGGAGGAGCAATGGGGAACAAGTGTAAACACAGTCAAATCACACCCAAAACCTCTAATTCAATCCTCTTCTTGATTCCATTACTCACAAATTTTTTTTATTTGTCTCATTTTTCTCTATTTTTTTCCTTTTCTCATCCTGTCTCTTTTCTTTTCACTCTCTTTAGCACACAATTGTAAGAGACAAGATATAAATCATATTTCCAAAAACAAAACAAGAAGAGGAACCAACTAGCCAATTCATCAGAATCTCCAAGGAGACCACAATTGTTCCCAAAACACTTCTAAAGCTCTAAAATTTCCTATGGTTAAGGTAATCATGGTTTTTTCACATAGGGTTAGTGTATGAGCTTCAAAACAAGGAGAACGAAAAGCATAGGCTCCAAGGGGTTATCAAATGATCACAACAAGGTAGGCTTATTTGGCTAGAGAGGCCCAAGAACGAAACTTCCTTTATCACTTCCAAACATGCATATCAATCAAGAATTATCAACCAGAGTCAAGCCAAGGCATATGTGCAAGTAATCAAGAGACATATCACACACAAGAAAGACATAAAGTGGCTCGAATCTCACACAGGGTATTGTCATAATCAAATCAACCTCTCAAACATTATAATCATCTTCCCAAGCAAAGAAAAGCAAAGGATTTCAAAGAATAAGTATCAATCACGTGAAGGAAAACAAGTCTACAACCTAAACAAGGTCTAGAATTCAAGAGAAGCATGCAAAACTGTACACAAGACACAACAAAAACAACCTAGAAAAGAAAAAATTTAACAAAGAAAAGAAAAACTAACAAGGAAAATAGAAATCTCCCCCAATAGACCACACTTAAATTACACAGTGTCCTCAATGTGTCATAAGCATAAGATCAGAAATCAAAACAGTCAACAGATCATGGACAAGTGCAATAAAAGTAGGGAAATGGGGAGAAGGAAAAAGAAAACTCCCTTAGTCATGGTGGCAGTTGCCAATTTTGGACTATCAAGGAGATGTTTTCAACCACAGGATCCAGCAAGGAAGTTTTGAGGAAGAACTGCTTCATCCTCTAGATTTGATCGAGTAGGGAAATGTCTTGCACAACTGGATCTAGGAAGAAGTGATTGTTGATGAGCTTGTTCATCTGGTGCCTATTGATGTTGAAGCTTTTGTAAATGTTAGCACCTTTGTTCTCCACTGTGGGTGTTTGTTGATCAAATTCATGTGTACCTCCTGCAACATGGTTAGTGCAATGTGGCTCCAAAGAAATTACATGCAGGGGTATAACACCCAATCCCAATGTAACAGGTTGACCCTTAGATATACCCTCAAAACATGAATCAATTTCAAATGTAGAAACAATATCAACAACAGGCTCAGATTCATGTTCAGTGCATGGAGAACAAACATTCAGATGTGATAACAAAAAGTGGTTCTCATCATGCAGAGAAGGAGAATTAGAAACATGCTCATCAACAATATGATTATCAATAACATACCCATCAACAGCATAATCATGAACAACATAATCATCAACAACATAATCATACTGAGGTATGTTTACCTCCACTTCCTTGAAGGTTGCTAGAGTGTGGGAAGATGAAGGTGGTCTACCTGGCTCAAAAGTGTTACTCAGATCTGCCTTCTTTTTTTCTGCATTCCAACTCCTTGGTACTTTAACTCCTCTTTTAAATCATTCCAATAACCTACAAAACCAAGGGAATTTAGTGATAAAATCATCAAGTATACCCTCTACTCACTTATTCATAAAACTAAAGTAAAAACAAGAGTTCAAGCAAGCTTCTAAGTTAAAAAGGATTGATTTAATATCAAAATTGAATCACAGATAACGGTATTTTTAACCGTTATCATAGAGTGAAACAAACATCTCACTATACACTTGTGAGCTTGAGTGAAACACTTTCTTTCTTTGATGAGCAATGGTTCTATGCACTATAGGATAATATTGTGCTTGGTTGTTCATCACTCATAAGGCTTGTGCATCTGTGTGTATTATGTGTTATGTGAGCACCATAGTTGAAGCTTGATTGGCTAAAACTTCATTATATCTTTATTGATCTTTCTAAGATGGGCAGACATGAGTGATTGACTTGTCCTAGAAGAGAATGTTTTTGGTGTGCTAGACCATTATAGCATGACTATGTTATTTGGGCCAAGTTACATTTTGCTTGAGGACAAGCAAAGTTTCAAGTTTGGGGTTGTGATAATGGTGGAATTTACCGTTATTTGTGATTTTATTTTGATACTAAATTAACCCTTTTTGACTTTGAAGCTGGCTTAAACTCTTGTTTTGGTTAAATTTGATAAATAAGTGAAGAGAGGTTATACTTTATGAATTTGATCACTAATTCCCTCAATTTTGTAGGTTATTGGTATGATTGGAAAAGGAGCAAAAGTATCAAGGAGTTGGAACCCAAGAGAGACAGTATAAGCACTAGAAAAGAAGGCTGAAGAAGGACTGTAGGGCGCCTCGTTGCCCTTTTTAAGGGCCCTCAGCGTCACAAGTCTCGCAAGGGTGCCTAGATGCCCTCATTTGGGGCGTTGAGCACCACTATCCTCGTAGTCACGCTTGGGCACCCCCTCCTGGGGCGCTGAGCGCCAGCCAACCTTCAAGTAGGACGCCAGGTTGCCCTTAGTCAGGACGCTCATGGCAAAAATCTTCACTGTCACGCCTGAGCGTCCTTAGCTGGGGCGCTAAGCGCCAACAACGTTGGCCCATTATCCAATTTGGTTCTATTTAAGGGTTTCTACACTCTAGGGTTCACAATCTTTGCACGGCTGAAGCACAGAAAAGCTGATTTCGACCCTTTAGAGAAAGATTAGGCATGCAGGAGCTTTCCTTCTCACTTTCTAGGGTTGTCATTCATTCATTCTTCTATTGTAAGCCAAGGTTCTCCATAACAATGGAGAACTAAACTCATTTGTTGTTGGAGATGATGTAAGCTCTAAACTTTCATGTATTTGAATATGGTTTAAACATTTTATGCTTCTTTCATTGAATGTTAGTGATTTTCTCTTGTTCTTAATGCGTGTTATGTTTTGGCTACTCATGACTTAATGTTTGATTTATTTGAGTATTGGGAAATATCTTATGAATCATGACCTAGAGGATTTCACTCAAAGGGAATATTGCCTAGGGATAGGGATAGGACGTTTGGTTGTCTTAAGCTTCTTTTCTTAATGCGAAATTGATTGTTAGGTTTTTCAAGGGATTATTGTCTAATAATCAAGACTAGGCTTTTTACACCGAGACATCGGGTTCTAAGTAATTTAGAAAGTGACATTAACATTCCATTGAAGAAGATGAATTCTAATATGCATGAAAGTGAAGTAGGTGAAATCTAACGCCAACAACATCATTATCTCATATTATCAATCTCATCCATTCATTCTTGTGTCAAGCTGATAACAGTTGAAAAACTGTTATTTTCATGCTTAAAATTGATACTAAAAGCAACCTTTAACACTTATAAACTAGCTTAGAATCATGCTTTTGTTCATATTTTTAGAAATAAGAGAGCTGGACAGGTTTATGCTTGATTTGAGTGTTTTATGCAGGTTTTAAGGTGAATATGGTGAAAGAAGTGAAGAAGGATAGAGATGGAATCAAAAAAGAACTCAAAAAGTGCAAAAGGAGAAGTCGCAACTACCGCTCACGGTAGTTTACCGCTGAGCAGCACTATTTTGGGCTTGGGCCTAATTTTTTGTATTGTTTAGAATAGTATAGAAGCTTTAGGACGTCCTAGGGTTTGTATCTTTGGCTGGAGACGAATCAAACACTCTCTTTTCCACCTCTTGGAGGAAGATCTTGGATGCTTAGGCTACCTACTCCTCTTTCTAGGGTTCTATCTTTCATTCTTTCATTATTGTTCATCTAGTTTCACCATGAATATGGTGAACTAAAACTTGTATTGTTGTTGGGGAATCAATGTAATCTTGTGAAACTCTCATATATGGAATTTGTGTTTAAACATCTTATTTGAGATATATGCTTTCTTTCATCATTAGTTAGGGTTTTTCCTCCTTGCTCAAAGCATGCATTGTTTAACTCATTCAATGCAGTGATTATTGATTTTGTCGATATGGGAACGTACGGGGAAATCTAGATCTGGGGAAAATCTCCCAATAGCATATTGGTTGCCTTTAAGCTTCTGTGCTTCATAATTAATTATTAGGGATGCTAGGAATTGTATGAACTCGTAATTAAGGATAGGCCTTCTTGCAAGGTGATTTAGAGAGTGACATTAGCATTGATGAAAAGAATGATGAATTCCTAAAAGTATATGAGAGTGGATAAGATGAAATTGATAACCCCAACAACATACTCCTCCATCTAATTCATTAAAGTGTTTGTATTCCTCTTTTCCATTGATCAAATTCATGCATACATGTTTAATTATTGTCTTTTGCATTTAAAACCTAAAATCAATTGTTCACAAGTCTTAAATAATCAACAAATCATATAGCTAACTAGGCCGTGAGTCCTTTGGGAGAACGATACTTGGTCTTTCCGAGTTTTATTACTTGATACGATTCGGTCACACTTGCCGATGGTTAAACAAGTTTGTGGCGCCGTTTTTCGGTGTTCATAAATTTGTCATCACAAGCCTCAATTAATCAATTTTCATTCATATTTATTTTTGTTGCATTTGCATTTGCATTTAAAAAACCAACAAAATATCTTTTCAGTCTTGATTAATTAAGGTATTACATAATTGTTAAGTAAACATGAGTCTCTTGGGAAACGATACTTGGTCTTACCAATTTTATATTACTTGATACAATTTGATACATTTGCCAATGTGTTAACAACTTGGAGTTTCTATTTTTTCATGCATTTTGTGATTGAAATTCCAAAAATAACCATGATTTCAATTTCAATAGTACAATGGATATATGAACCTACCTTAATGACTCACTTGGACCAGTACAAACTTCAATCAAGTAATATGTTACACATTTTACTTGATTTGGAGAAATTGCACTAGAATCGTAAGGAAGAAGAAAGTCGAGAGCCCTAGTTTAAATAGTATTATGTTACACATTTTAGGGTCTAACGTAAAAGTTGACATTTCACACACAATTTGACATAAATGTTGAGTTTTACATCCAACTCTAAACCATCCGACGTAAACAAGCGCCACTTATTTACAAATATATCATCACACATTTTTTTTTGGTTGTTTTCCTTCGAGTTTGACATAAATTGTCTAATGTGGAAGGCAAATTCCACTTTAGTGACTTTAGATAACTCTAATACTAGCTTAATAAATGAATTTATGTCAATTTAACCTTACCATGTGGCTAGCTTAATGGCTAGCTTAATGGTAAAACTGGTAAAACACTTACTTTAGGCCTCCAATAAAAAAAGGTCTCAAATTTTTTTAGTACTAATATTTCTCTATTAAATTAATTATAAAATTATGTTTAAGAAAACAAAAGACCTCAAATATTTTTTAGTACTAATATACCTCTATTAAATTAATTATAATTTTATATTTAAGAATAAAATTTAATTAAATTATTATTTGTGTATGTTAATTTTTTATTGTAATTTAAAAATTATATTTAATGAGCTAATTTTTTTTTTCAATAAATTATAATTTTGTTTAGGAAAAGAAGAATGATTAGTTATCTTTATTCTCTTATAATCTTTTATTTCTATTTCCTTCTTTTTTTTTTACGTGTCTTCTCTTATACTAATTCCACTCTTGCTTCTTGCTTTTCCTATTCTAGAGTTCTTCTTTTGAGGATTTTAGCATATTTCATTTTTGAATCTTATATTGCTTGTGTGTACCCATATTTTTATTCTCATTTTTGTTTAGTATATCATTTCTAGTTTGTATGTTTTTCTTTTTATTTTTGTCGCTGTTGCTTTTATTTTATTTATTGAATTTGCATTAGGATTAGAAATGCTTTCTTTTTAGTATTTTTCAATTTATCGTTTTTAAGAGTTTTTTTACATATATTTTGGCGAGTAACTAGAAATTTTGCTTGGATTGAATTGCATAACTATTAACTAGGTTACGATTTAATTTTTGGTGGACAATAAAGATGAAATCTCTAATGAAATAAACAATGAATATGAGATGAAATTGAAGAACAATATGAAAGTTAAATGAAATTAATGATATGACAATTTAATAGATCATTTTGCATAAAAAAGATCGAAAAATAAATTTTAAATGAAAGACTTCATTTTTAAAAGTTTGTTGTAGACCTTTCAAACCCTTCGGCTGTCTTTGTATAGTGGACTTGTAAAGTTAAAATTTTACTTCACTTATATTAGTGTTGTCAAACTTGTGGGCCAATCCGGTCCACCACGGATTCAGGTCAGATTGAGTTTGAAAAAAAATGAATTTTTTTATACGGGCTAATTTTCAACTCGACTCACTTGAAACTCGGTTCCCTAACTCACCTAGTTTAATTTAATTATTTATTATTTTGTGGTTCAATATTATTAGTTAACATTTTTTTATTGTATTGTAAATGAGAATAAAGAAAAATATGTTTCAAGAGAGCAAAATATTATAAATTTATTTATTCAATACTTTAATCTTATAAATAGATAAATGACACAAAAATTATCAATATTAAAAACTTATTTATTCACTTTTTGGGTTTGCTTTTGGATTATATTTGAGTTTTATGTTAATTTTTTATTTTGAATTGTTTTTGGAGTTTAACATCATTTTAGAGTGAAATTATTTAAATTTGAATTACAAAAAAATTGTAACTCTTTTTGGATTTAAGAAAAAAACTTGTAATTAAGTGAGTCAATGAGTCAAACTATTTAGTCCATCAATCCGTGGTGGACTGAATCAAGTTCGAATTTTGAGTGTTGTTCCCTCCACCACCACAGCATGCTTTCTGCACCTCCTCAAATTCCTTTGTTTCCAAAACTATCCTTAGGTTAAAAGTTAAAACTTTTTTTACTTTTACCATGAATTTTTAATTTATTTCCCAAACCCTAATTTTACCTTATTCATATATTTCCCGAACGCTGCAACTGCACCCCACCCTCATGTCAACTCAATCTTCTTCTACTTACTTGTATCCACCATAGATATGGATTTTCATCATTCAAATTTAAAAGATTAATTAAATAAAATTCAATAATAAGTATTAGGTATAATCGAATACATGATAGTTTTATACTTCATCAACAAAAGATAATTAAAAATTCATATATGACGTGTATACAAGTAGGTAGAAGAAGATTGATTTGACATGGGAGTGAGGTGTAGCTATTGCATTCACTAAATATGAATAAGGTAAAATTAGAGTTTTGGAAATAAATTAAAAATTCATGGTAAAAGTAAAAAAGTTTTAACCTTTAACATAAGCATAGTTTTGGAAATAAAAAAATTTGAGGAGGTGCAGGGAACTTGTCGTGGTGATAGAGGGAGCAACACTCGAATTTTTTCAGCTTGCTAATAAATGAGCCGATTTGAATTGACTTACTAAGTGACCAACCCGTGGTGGGTCATGACAGATTGGACCTGGTGATCCGTTTTAACAGCACTAACTTATATATTATGATTTGATTTTATCATATTTGGAATCGATACAAAATCTCTAATAAAAACAAATAAAATAAAATCAAAACAAACTATATAACAATTAAAATAAAATAAAAACAAATTATATTATAGTATACACTCTAGTATATTTTTATGTTGTTAGATATTTTTATAAAAAATTATTCATTAGTATATTCCAAATAACTTTTGAAAAAATTATTGCTTTATATTACTTGTTTTCATTCATATAAGAAACTGTTAGAGTAATCAAACATACTATATAATACAATTGATTTTGTTATTGTTTTAAAATAATGTTGATGATGTACTAACTTCCTAATTTTTAAATTTGTGCACACACACAAAAACACACACACACACATATATATATATATATATATATATATATATATATATATATATATATATATATATATAATATTTAATAATGACA
This sequence comes from Vigna umbellata, assembly GCF_018835915.1. The sequence continues at coordinate 21,509 of NW_025912035.1, forward strand.
AAAAGTATATACAAACTATTAAATATCTTATAGAACCATAATTTTGTTCACAAAATATGACCCCAAGTGTTTTTTTCTAAACTATGATTCGAAGTGGTTTCCTTTTTATTTTAATTGTCTTTATTATTTTATATATATATATATATATATATATATGTGTATATATATATATATGATAACAGTTAGGATCATGGTACATAAAAAAATACGCTTCTCTTTAGAATTGACATCGTAGCAAGAAGATAATGATAGTGGGAATTCTCATTGAGTCAGTAGTATCTCAACAACAAACATAATAAGCCCAGAAAGCACAGGCTTTCCATTGGTATCTCATTCTGCAATTATAACGAATTCACCCATTTGATTCCTCCATATTGTCCTCAGCAACCAACCAATTTCTCCATCACCCTACAAAAGTCACTATACCCATATTCCGAGAAGTGGTATTTTTTTTTTTCTGAAAAAATGTGAAATTAGTTCAAAACTCTTCAGAAAAAAATATTAATTGTGGAAAACATTTTATAAAATTAAGTATTTATTAAATATTTCCTAAAAGTTAAGTCTTTTAACTATTATATCAGTATAAATTATTCTTACTCAAAAGCATTTCATGAATTAAAATTAGTTTATTAAAATAAAGGTTATCAATATTTTGATAAAGACAAATTCTTTATTGTAACAGAAAACATTGAAGTATTGCATTAGGAAATAGAAAAGAAAATTCACCAAAATTTATCTTAACGTTCTTAGCCAAAACTCAAACTTATCCTGTTAAAGTAATTATCAAGTAAAGAAGCATTTTACGGTCTACAATTTATTCTCCAAAATAAAAACAATGCACAGTGGAGGTATCAGAAACAAGCAAGCAAGTAGCACGCCGAGCAATTTACATTGAAAATTTAGGTGGAAAATGAATAGTAGAAGGGGAAAAACCCAAATATTTTACGTTGGACAGAGCCAGGTGCTGACCTGCTACTACAGAAGTGCTGGTACGTGACGCCATAAATGTCAAGTTTTAACCTAATTTTTACTGTTTTGCATGAATGCATCATTCCCCATGTCTCAGAAAATCAGGCTTTTATTACAGGTCCTGCTCTCCCATTGTCTCAAAAGTGCTGTGTAAAATATGCAGATCTAGCTGTTGTTGGGACCATGGCAAGTGAATCCTACAAAAACCTTCCAGAAAGCTACTTCAATTATTCAGGATTAGGTTACTGGGAAGCCCACCTAACATAACGTTAGGCATTTACTATGCTCTTTTATTTAGCTCTGCCAATCCCTGCCACAACTTACTTGAACCTTTCTTGTTTTTTCCCTACAAACAAATGAGTGCCTAATACATTTCCGCCTATCACAGATATAAATTTTACTTTAACTGGGGAGAGTATTAAACCTAATTGGATAGGTAAATTAGTCCGCTGATAATCCATCTGTCCAAACACGGTCCATTTATTATGCATGCATATTGCCAGAGTGGTCAAGGCAATGTATAACTTTTATTTCCTGTTTATTCCCCATATGTCGGTTTCTTTGTTGAGTGTTTGCTTTCTTGTTGCTTGTTTTAGCACAGCAATCCATTTAACAAGGAAATTGACACTTGTTTACTTATGAAAGGTTCTATTGATTCTAAGGTGGAGCCAAAGTGAATCACTCAAGGATTATAGATCATCTACCAACACACATTCCTATATTTGAACCCAACACGTTCCCTTTGAACCCAATAACGTATAACATGTTTGGGTTACCACGGTAAAGCATCTAAAAGTACGATTAGATTATTAGGTACAAACCATATCATTCATTATTCAAAAGTATGTTTGACACATAAGGAATGCAATTCAAACATGCTAGTAGTTGGCATGAGCAGAAAGTTAACAACAGAACCGTTCCAAATGGCAAAAATGGAATTAAACTTTACTATAAAAGTGACACTAACATTATCTGTAATAAAAAAAATGGAACATAGCATAGATTTTTTCCTCGTCTAACAACGCTTTTTCCTCCCATTTCCCTCCCAAACAATTCATTAACACAAGATATGACTATGATCTATAAATAATTGGGGAATTCACTCCAGGTATAATGAAAATTAATCCAATTCGCTGGACACCTGATTTTCCACACAGTTAACCAAGAGTTGCAGCACTTCCTCTCTAGTGAATTTCTATTATTTTCTATGCCTTCGTGTCTGGTTCAGAGGACACAGGTAGTGAACTATAATCTTGTGTTTTGGGAAGAGAAAAGCTACGACGCTCTTTCCCCCCAGGCTTAGAAGAAGCATTGCCATACCAGACCATTCCTGCTATCGCAACGATCATACCCAGAACAACATGTAGATTGAGACCCTCTTTTCCAAAGAAAATGAAGCCCAGGATTAGGACCAAAATAGTCTTCATGTGACCAAGGACTTGGAATGATACAGCCGTGAACCTACCGATGCAGATGAACTGACTGAGGTTTGTCCCTACTGCAATGGTGCAAGACAGAATGATGAACAACTGCAGAAAGCACGAGGAGCTCAGTTTAATAATAGTGTTCCAGTAGTCACAGTATTCATTATTTTCTTGAGTAAAGGTACTACACTGTACAGTTTTATAAAGTTGACATAAACTGTATACATATTTGGATTCTCCCCTGTTCTTATGAAAATGCCCGTGTCATTTTCCAGAGAAAGACAAACAAAACGTTCACAGTCCATACACAGGAAACTGGTCCCTCCACAGAATATATGTTTCTTAAAAAAATAACAGTATTTTCCTAAGGTAAAGAAGGGATAGGATCCAAATCATTTAGAAAAGAAAATGACAACTACAACATTTGGTTCAAAGGGAGACCAAGGAAGGGAACCCTCCCACATTATGTGCATACCAACCAACCGTCAAGAATACACCGCTTTTATTTACGAATCAAAAGAGCTATATGCATGCTGTTGCTAACCAGTATAGTGAGACAAGCAAATTTATATGGATGTAGTGAGTATTTCATGCATATGGATGCCGCCAGTAGTATAGAGATAAAATAAAAAATTTACATGGATGTAAGAAAGTTGTTCATGCCTTTTATGTTAAAAATAACAGCCTGCTAGACGCAGTGCAAAACTAATGTGTACTTTTATTGAATGAACGTGGCCCTTTAAATAGCCACAAAAGGTAACAGTTTACATAGTAAATAAAGCCTAACAACTGATACTAAATAAAACTTGAATCAGAATAATAACGAAAAAACCAGAACCCAACCCAGCAGGAAAAACTGAACGCACCAGCAGAATATAAACAGAAAGGAAAAACAAAAATGAACTCAAAACTGTGACAGACTGGGCATGAAACGCATAGCACAATTAAAACTAACAAAATTATAATTGTGCCCCTTAGCTTTAAAGTTTATCCAACATTTTACTGATACTGTATGAATAGGCACGCTACCAACTATATTTAGCATTAGTTTGAAGCAACAACAAAGACAAAGGAAATTATTGTAGAAGTATTACTGGAAAACTGGGGTGGACGAAATAAAAATCTCCAATACAAAAATAGGGAAGCGGTCAACTGAAACAAGATTGTATACATATAATTAAAACCTTCAACATTTACACAACCTCAGAAAAAGATACTTTTTCCTTCAGACGTACATAAACAAATCTAACGGATCTTCCCCTAAAGAAAATTTCTCATAACATCATCATATTTTAAAATAGATTGGTCAAATTATGAACACAGAGCCAAACGTTTCAGTATATAAATGAATTTAAAGGATAAGTTAACGACCCAAGCACTACTAGTTTGCACCAAATACAGAAATAACTATGTGCCACTTTTCAGAAATACTATTTCTTTTATACTCTAAACATTTTGAAAGAGGAGAAAATTAGATATGAACATGCATTTGATTTCATAGACGTTATTAGTTAACTGAATATCCACTATAAGGAGTAATAAAAAGGGCACAATGAACGCCTTCGTAAAAAAGAAAGTCTATCTCTTGAAAGAGACTGAGAAGGTCGTTTCCCTCTAAAAAAATAACGTGCACTAGAGGAAGTTATATGGATTGTTATGACACTTTGAACTTCAAAAGCTATTTACTGACCCTAAAAGCAAATTTGAAGTTTTGAAAAATTCTTAAGGAACCTACTAGAACTTCAAGCTGCAAGCAACACTTAGAGGACTTATATAAATTGAATAGAAAACAGTTTAACAGAAGTATGAATTAGTTAAGATTAAGAGTACTCTTAGACAACCTGAGGATGCTTTCTCAATGTTTCTATGCAGCAACCTGACACTGACTTTGGGCAGCAGAATTTGGCACTCAGTTCTATGATAAGCAATATGTAGTATATATTAACTTGCGTAACAAATAGGAAATCCATTTAGAAGAAATACACAGCAATCAGGAATAGTCCTTACAGTTAGAGTTATTTTAAACTTCTTACTAGAAAATAAGCCATCCTAAACCTGATATAAAATAAATTTAACTAGTATCCACTTCTCTCCCTAATCACAGCAAAAGATTCAAAAGAGAAAAAAAAAAACTAGAAAAGAAATAGAGAAAACTTACAGTGGATGTCAAGCCATATCCGTAGGCATCAACTCGTTTGCCTGTCAACCAATAGTCCAGAAAGGGGCCTACTAGGAGTAAACTTCCTGCCTGTGCTGGTGCTGTGTGGCCCAACAAGTTAAATGATCCAATAGAATACTTCCTCTGAAGATAATGCACATACTGCACAAAAGTTTATTCTTAAATATCATCCCAACAAGAGTGAGGTCATGAAACCAACAAAAGCGAGAATGCTTAGAAGTTTTGTAAACTAAATCATCGAAGTCTGTTATAGAAGCACCCGAGAATACTATTTGTGATACAATTGCAGAAAAAACAGAAAAATTATTGCAGGCTTCCCAATTTTATAATTTAAAGTTCTATAACGAAGACAGTTCATTGTTAAATAAATGAATTATTGCAAACAAGTATCATGTACCAGAAAGTGAACATTTACCAATCCAAAACTGCCTTTATAAAATGAAATTCAATTTGATTGGTTTGTATCTCACAACTAAAGATTCAGGTTCGATGTTAGTCTATGTTACTTACATACTGTTGCAGGGCTGTGCTCCAAACTGCTATCAAAGCAGCAATAAAACCTTTTGCATTAACGCTGACATCGGTGACTGTACAGACAGCTACACCAAGCAAAACCAAAACAATACTAAGCTTTGTGTCCCTTGAATATCGTACATTGTCCAAGACAACCTCCAGAAAACAAGATACTGGAATCATGCTCAGCTTAGCAATCTGACAAATTTTATTTCAAGGAGGAATTATTATAAATATCTAACTTTAGTATAAAGAGAGTTCAAAATGTTGCTGTAATTCTCTAATTGTTACCTGATAAAAACCAACAGAATTCCACATTAAACTCACATTCATCCCAACGATGGAGAAATTTGCAAATAAGACAAATTTGATAATATCAGATAATGGAAGATGAGAGGTCTGAATATATCCCAGCGATTTAAGAATGAGTGTCAACAAAGTTGTCGTGGCAAAATGCAGACCAGTTAAAGTAGTAGCTGCATAATAGCATTATATAATACAGAAGGTCAGGATTCAGGAGCGGTATAGAAGTTCAGAAATTTGTACTCCTTACAAGTTACATAAAAAGAAACCATAAACCAAATTATTCTTTGCTTGACTGGTAATAGAAGAGATTTTAAATCTATCCTCCAATTCTAATCTCAGTACGATCGTTTACGTTATTTTAGTTCAGATATACAAATGATAATACTGCCGTTACTGATCTAAACCGAAAACCACGGAAATGGAAAGATTGTTAAAAAAATACTTTCCTAGTGGAAACTTTGAATGCCTATCTTGAACTTCGCAATTAATTTTTTTATGAGAAGTTTTTCCCTTTTAGCAGATTTTGTGCATATTTTTGGAATTCGCATCACTGATAAAATGTTTGCAGTCTGTACCACCACAGCCTGTTGTCTAAATGCATACCTTCTGCTCAGATTTTCTTTCTAGCCACTTTCACTGAACAACATAGTATTGCTTACAGCATCTGTGGTGCTAATTTATCTCCTATTCAACTACCACCTAGAAATAATGGATGCTTCTTCAAAATCATAGGAAAAGTTTATGCCGAACAGCATCATTAAGAGGTAGACACAAATCAAAACATATCAACTTAAAGTATTAGAATTTAGAGATTGAAATTAAAGTCAGGAGTAAACTATTCAAAATCTCTATATTACAGTTTCTGACAAACCACCAAGTCAAATGCCCATCCTATAGGATTTTTTCTAGTTCACTTCCACGCTATATCATATATCCAGTCTATTAGGTCATTTTATAGTTATTTCAATTGAACCACATCTTCAAGGACCTAATCCAAGATGCCACAGTAGTGCAATCGGAATTATGCAAAACATATAATATCAAAATGAAGTTACGGTCATAAAACATGCAATTTTATCATACCAAAAAGCTTTCCCCTTCTTTACACCTTCAAATACATACATGTGAGACACCAAAAGAATGCACAAGATAGGTAGTTTGTCGCAACAACGCATAGAAAAAGAAGCATGGGATCTTTTAAATCAAAGGCATGCAGATCAAAGATTCAACGGAGGGAATGGGAAAAGTAAAGGCGAGATCCTACCAAAACTAAAACCATATGTAGCCATTAGGGCCTTATTCACCAGGATTATTCCCACAGACGTGACCACATTGAACAACCATGATGCTGCATCAAGAGAAGCCTTCCGATCACCCTTGCTTACAGAAGACATGTTGAACTAGAGCTTCCAATACAAAAACTTAATTTCTCACAGCTCTGCCTTCATGCAATAAGTGAATGACTAGTTTCAGAATCGTACAGCTTTATCTGTACAGAAAAAATAAATAATGAGAAGAAGCGCCTTCCTAATTCCCTATAAATAGAGTAAAATTCTCACACTGCTCCACATTTCACAGAGAGGAAAACGAAATAAAATGCGGTCTACCATAACCAAGTAAACAGTAGAAATTTATAATAGTATACAAGGAGACTTAAAAACAAAGGAAATCTACAAGAAATATAAAAATGCTATCCACCCTTCATTGATATCTCCGTCCATAGAGTTGACATGACATCTGCAGCAGAGGAATCTTCCACTATATACACAAATATAGACACAGATACGGATATATATAAAGTTAAAAACAACTGATTCTGAGATTCTTACGAGAAGCTCTTGTTTTATAGTTCAAGACATCCCAAAAAGGGGCAAGCAAAAAAATACAAAGAGACATGAGGAAAGGGACAATGAATATTGAAGTTGACGAAATGCTCACTTACACAGCGAACTACGATTAACTACAACCATAATCCTAAATCCCGAAAGACACGATTCAGCCAATAGGAAACAATACCAAGCAAAATCAAACCAGAACAGCACAATCTCATCAGATCCATTACTATTTTCAACAATATACAGTAATTGAAAGCAGATTGGAGCTCCAAGCTAACAAAAATCACGAAATTCCAAAAAATCCGTTAGCAAAAGAAAGAGCACGAGGAAAAAGCAACCTCAAACGGAATCTCGAACGTGGATCCGCGATCCCTAATTTGAGAGCGCGGCAGTAAGAACTAAGGAGCAGATGAATCCCCTAGACTCAGAAATCTCTAAAGAACGAAAGAAAGAAAAAAAAGAAAGGAAAAAAGGTTGGTGATAATATATTGCGTGAAGGTGTTAAAGGAACGCACCGTTGAGATGAAGGGAGAACGTGGTGATGGTGTTTGGTTGTTTCCTTTCCGCGTTGGCTTTTAAAATGGAAAATTGGTGCGCTGTGTGGTGCGGAGCGTGGCGTGGCTGGGCTGGATTGTTAACGTCCAGATTCAGTGGCCGAGAAAAGGTGAGTTGCGGGGAAAGCAGCAACAACTGCAAAGTAAACGGTATGTCATCGCTAATTAATACTCCTAGTCAACTTCACTCGCACAATTATCCTTCAATCACCACCATTTTTCTGTGTTTTTTTACTGCATTTCCTTAATTAACACTAAATCGGATTTATCAGAACATTTATACTTATTACAGTTGAACCACATCTTTAATCACCTAATCCAAGATGCTATAGTGGTAAAATCTGAATCATGCAAACACATAATATCAAAGTTTATTCTAGATAAATTAAAGTCATACATTTACATTTTTAGTTGTTTAACAATTGGCGCGATTATATTGTCAGATGCTAAAATAGTATAATTACAATATTTGAAAAATAAAAAAGTTGATTAAATAAAAATAAAAATTTGATTTTATCGGTGTTGTTTCATTTGTGTTTGGTGCAAAAAAATTTGGCCGTCTCTTCAATTGGTGTGGGCATGATCGTGAAACCTATTTTTTAAGGTTATTTTTCCCGGTCCCACTGCTTCCCCTGTTCTTGTGTGTCTAGCGTGTGTTTTTATCTACAACAAATTATTTATGGTTCTTTTGGAATCAAAGTGATGGTCATTTTTACGGGGAGATTTCATTTTGTGGTTAGAAATACGTTTTCAGAGCAAAATAATTAGTTGCTATGTGTCGATCATGTAAGCATTGCCATCTTGTACTACTTTTTAAATCACATAAACAAAAAGAAAATTAATTTCATATAATCTTTTCCCATTTCTTTTTTTTCTTTTGGTTTTATCCGTTTCTGATTTCTCATATCTTTAATATTTGGATGTACACTAATTTTTTAAATTCCTCTTCATTTTGTTATATGTACATTGTAAGTTAAGTGTCCTTACATTATATAAACATAGCAAGTATTTAAAAAAAATTTAAATATTATTTTGATCTATATTTTTGTGGACTTTGTTTGATGTGAAACTCATTTTTCTAAAATGTTTAATGTGATTTCCATTTTGGTAATTTATATTTAATTTGGTCACTTTTTCATCATATCATCAAAATTGTTAGCAACAGTATGTGATTTAGCGTACATTTACATGTTAGCACACAATTCACTTCTTATACTCATAGCAACATATTGACAGAACATGTCTAGTATGGACTAATTACTGTGTATGTGCTGGTTAGGTTTATGATATAACAACTTTACATTCAGTTATACAATTGTACTTTTTTTAAAGTAATTAATGTAACCATATATTTGTTGGTTTGTTAGAAAATTATGTTTTAGTATCTTATAAATATGAGTCTCCAAGTTTAGAAACTCAGTATCAATGTATTGACATTTCAGATCAGATAAATTACCTCTCTATTTTTCTCAATTTTTTTCACAAAATTGGGTAATTGTGTTCTACCTGGGACCAAGCTCAAAGAATTTGGTGTAACACATTGAATTGAACGATTCTATGACTTAGGCATGATTTTGACCACAATCAATCTAATATTTGAGGCTAGTTTTATAATTAAATCTCGTAGAATTTCTTTGGTATCACAGGTTCATGAGTATATTTTTTTTTTCCTTTGTATCAAATTCGGACTTGTTCAATATGTGAGAATTTCCTATCAACAGAAATGGATGTTTGGGTTTGTTACCTTTGTCTATCCCGAGACAATGAGACTCATATTATCCAAAGGGAATCCTCATTGTATCTATGATTTACATGTACCTTCAAGAGAATATGTTTGGTATTAAAAATAACTTGATTTTATACTTATTTGTAATGACTCATATGCACAACCTTTCTCAAGTTGGTATAACTATTATTATGGTTCTTATACAAATTTTCATCTTATGTGTGCATCCTGGCTCGTTTGGAACTATGTGTATATGATGTGGGCAAAAGTTGGATGGGGAATTTGGTGTGAAATTTGGGCACATGCATGAGGCATCCACCTGCTTCATATGGTTATGCTATGGGATTAGAAATTTAGTTTTGGATAGTTGTTACTGCTACATGGCAGTTTTTGCAATTTGGTTCACTATTGGATTAACCTGAAATAAGTTGTAAAATGTTAAATAATGATTTCTTAATTTAATTATTATCTATTACGAATAAAAAGTTTAGTGATGAACCTGTAGCACCACTCATATGGGATAATTTTTTTTATTAAAAATTCTTATACAAAATAGACATTTGGGTACATATATAAGGTATTCATTGTTTTAGATGTGTATCTCACAGAGTTACAAATTTAGTTTTGGATAGTTGTTACAACATGGTGTAGTTTTAAGCAATTCATGTCACTATTGAATTATTTTGAAATAAGTTATAGAAGAGTAAATAGTGATTTAGCATAGTTTAGTTTAAAATTAGTATAGTTTAGTTCAAAGTTAGTACAATTAGTAGTTGAGTGTAATTTATTTTGTACTTCAATGCAATTCAGTGCAGTGTAGTTTGATAAAAGAAAAAGTAGTTCAATTTTGTTCGTTTGAACTACCTTTTAGTTCAGTTCAGTACAAGCGAACTATTTTTTGAAGGTGTGGGGAAACACTAGAAGGAGGGTTGAATAGTGTTTCCGTAGCTTTTTTCGCATCTTGCCTTCTGATCCCGATGCACGTGATACTTATGAGTTGAGAAACTTGGTTGGTAAAAGCATACCTAAGGAGATTGTTTACTTAGCCAATTCAACATATCCAAGTTTGAGCGTAGGCAGTAGTACCACGTGAACAATACTACACAACTAGAAGTGAGGAAACTAAACTAGAGAGGTTTCTCAAAGGTACTAAGAGCATCTAGGGATACCAGGAGTGGTGAATAATACTATGCAATCAAGAGTGATTTAAACTCAATTATACTTCATTGAATATCTAATGGAATCTTCTAAGTTAACTTAGAGGAGAACTGGACATAGCCTTAATAGGTGAACCAGTATAAAACATTGTGTATGTTTTAATATGTTGATAAATGATGTAGTTTATTAAGTAGCGCATACCATAATATTAGAGAGAATAAAGAAGTTAATAAACTACATCATTTATCAACATATTAAAACATACACAATGTTTTATACTGGTTCACCTATTAAGGCTATGTCCAGTTCTCCTCTAAGTTAACTTAGAAGATTCCATTAGATATTCAATGAAGTATAATTGAGTTTAAATCACTCTTGATTGCATAGTATTATTCACCACTCCTGGTATCCCTAGATGCTCTTAGTACCTTTGAGAAACCTGTCTAGTTTAGTTTCCTCACTTCTAGTTGTGTAGTATTGTTCACCAAGCCTGGTATCCTTGATCAACGAATAACCTCTAGTTATCCTAGATTAGTTGAGTATTCACACCTTTCTTGGTACTCAGCAACCTGTTGAGATTTCCTTGAGTATTTGCACCACTCTTGGTACTCAACAACCCGCCGCGATTTCCTTGAGTATTTGCACCACTCCTGGTATCCCTAAGAAACCTGGTATCCACGATACCGCCTAGTTGAGTTTCACCCACTAATGATTGTGCATTATTATTCACTTCTCCTATTATCTCTAATCCACGAATAACCTCTAGTTACTCTAGATCAGTTAAGTATTTGCACCACTCTTGGTATTGGACGATCTCGCCTAGATTTCCTTAACCTTTCAGAGTTAAGTTATAAGTGTTTTGATTCTCTCCAAAATTGCAATCATAGATTGCTTACAAGTCGTTCAAACCATAACTCTCACAAAGAGGATTTGATTACAATATAAAACAGTTTAAACACTCGCAAGTGTTTCTCTCATATCTCTGTTTTTCTCTCCTTACATAAGTAAGCATGTGATACATTGAAGTACTAGAGGGATGTTTTACTTCTCTCTTTTCTCTCTTTCTCTCATGTGATAAACACAAGCAAATATTACAATGAAGCTTGAGAGACTCTCTTTTGTATTTCACTCTTTCACTCTCTCTTCTTTCTTCAAGTGAATATTCTAATGAAGCTTGAGAGTGCTTCTTTTCTTGAACTCTTTTATTTTCCTTTTGATAGTAGAAATTTGGCATTTATAGCACAAAGAGATTTCTTCGCTCAATGGATGATGAGATATCTTTACATCTTCATATCATCTCTCCTCTACATCATCATCATCTTCTTTCTTCAGGTCTTTTATTTATACACCTTGAGGATATAGCTGTTATGACGATGCTTGTTTGAGATTTGACAATACCGTTTGACGAAGCTTGTCTTGACACTTGTTCCTTTCTAGCTATATGATGGAGCCTTTGTTAGAGCATATGTGCTTTTTAGAGCTTTTATAAAAAATGATCTTGACTTATATTTTGGCATAACTTTTTGATAGTCTGATTATTGCTCCTTTTTGTCTTTTACTTAACGTTCCTTCTGGCATCTATAAGATGAACGTTTGTAGTGATGGTCCTACACTACATATATAGCAGATCTTATTTTTCTTTAGTGTTTTTATCTTTCGTTTTAGGGTTTTTGTGTTTCCATGTGTCTTGTTATTACTTTTGCTTGAGAGGTTTTTAGTATTTTACTTCTTTGAGGTTTGTATCTACACAAGCTTTATGGCACTGTTTTCTAGGAAGAGAACATTTTGTGAAGGTCTTTCCTATTACCTACTTATGGATCCTGCCTGACGTACCTTTCTTAGTGTTCTCTTTTTTGTATTTTTACATTTCATTGTATATGTAGCTTAGCTTGCAAGGAGCATGGGTTACTATAAATACCCAGCTCCTCTCTTGTAATGGGACTTTTGAGATGAATGAGAATTATATTTCTGAAACCAGAATAATTCTCCTTGAAAGTCAAGCTAGAGAGTCCAAAGATTCTCTCTAGCCACCTTCCTTGCACACTACCTTCGTTCTTTCATTTCTCCATTTTCCTTTGTGCTTTCTCTCACCCCCGACGCTGCTTCCATATCCGCATCAGCTTGCATGCGTCAGCTACTCGTCAGAAGCCACATCTTCCCTTCTCGCGTCAGCGTCCTGTGCCTCGCGACATCATTTTTCCTCATACGCATCAGAGGTACATCTTTTCTTTTTACCACATTTTCTCTCTTGCGAGAGCACCTTCGCAAACCTCTTTCCATTCACGCTCTGAAGAGCTCCTATCCACCAGTTCATCACAAATCTGCCATTCTTCTTGCCTTCCGCTAGGGTTTCCTTCTTTTTTCACCATTTTCTTCATTTTCACCGATTGATCTAGAGTTTTGACCGATTTAACACCTCTCCAACGTTCGTTCTTCCCTTTTCACCGTTTAAAACATCATTCCCAACGATTAATCGGTCAGTTTAGTGATTCCGCACCGTTCTATGGTTTCTATCGAGTTTATTCTCTGTTTCGAGCTTTCCTCTTGGTTTCCTTCGAGTCAGCTCTCGATCTAGAGCTTCGTCTACATTCCGCTGCTATTTCTTCGTCGGAGAAGCTTCGAGGAGGTTCGAATCATGCTCGCATAGCTTCTATCGTCATCTCCTCTGGTGTTCTTCCATCACCTACTCCTAATTATATATCACTTTTGTTGTTTTTGAACATTGAGCATTTAATGTTATTTAATGCTTGCTCAGAACAACAAAGTGCTTTTGATTTCTTATCGTAAGGTATCATTTTGCAATTAAGTTCTTTTCTTTCAAGATACGAAGCATAGATATATACTTCATCATAAGATTAGGTACTTGTTAAGTTCAAGGTAGCGTTTAGTCAAGTGAACACTTCTTTAGTTTTTGTCTCTTTTTAATTAGATAGTGTTTAGCTTGTTAAGTGTCTCTTTAGTTTTTGTCTCTTTTTGTCTCTTTTTAATTAGATAGTGTTTAGCTTGTTAATAATTAAGGCTTTTAATATATTTTATCAGAGACATTGTTGATGACAAATTTATGAACACTGAAAAACGGCGCCAAAAACTTGTTTAACCCTCGGCAAGTGTGACCGAATCGTATCAAGTAATAAAACTCAGTAAGACCAAGTATCGTTCTCCTACAGGAATCACGGCCTAGTTAGTTATATGATTTGTTGATTATTTAAGACTTGTGAACAATTGATTGTAGGTTTAAATGCAAAAGCCAGTAATTCATGTATGCATGAATTTGATCAATGGAAAAGAGGAATACAAACACTTTAATGAATTAGATGGATGAGTATGTTGTTGGGGTTATCAATTTCATCTTATCCACTCTCATATACTTTTTAGGAATTCATCATTCTTTTCATCAAATGTTAATGCCACTCTCTAAATCACCTTGCAAGAAGGCCTATCCGTAATTACAAGTTCATACAATTCCTAGCATTCCTAATAATTAATTCTGAAGCACAGAAGCTTAAAGGCAACCAATATGCTATTGGGAGAATTTCCCCGGATCTAGATTTCCCCATACGTTCCCATATCGACAAAATCAATAATCATGGCATTGAATGAGTTAAACAAAGCAAGCTTTAAGCAAAGAGGAAAAACCCTAACTAATGATGAAAGAAAGCATGTATCTTAAAATAAGATGTTAACACAAATTCCATATATGAGAGTTTCACAAGACTACATTGATTCCCCAACAACAATACAAGGTTTAGTTCACCATATTCATGGTGAAACTAGATGAATAATAATGAAAGAATGAAAGATAGAACCCTAGAAAGATGAGGAGGTAGCCTGAGCATCCAAAATCTTCCTTCAAGGGGTGGAAAAACTGAGTGTTTGCTTTGTCTCAGCTAAAGATACAAACCCTAGGACGTCCTAAACCTTATATACTATCCTAAAATATACAGAAAATTAGGCCCAAGCCCAAAATAGTGCCGCTCAGCGGTAAACTACCGCTGAACGGTAAGTTCGTGAGTTGATTCTTCCTCCTCAGCGGCATTTTCACCCCTTAGCGGATCCAACGTGAGTTCCTTAGTGCCGCTCAACGGTAAACTGCCGCTGAGCGGTAGTTGCGACTTCTCCTTTTGCACTTTTTTATGTCTTTTCTGATTTCATCTCTATCCTTCTTCACTTCTTTTACCAAATTCACCTTAAAACCTGCATAAAACACTGAAATCAAGCTTAAACCTGTCCAGCTCTCTTATTTCTAAAAATATGACTAAAAGCATGATTTCAAGTTCGTTTCTAAGTGTTAAAGGTTGCTTTTAGTATCAATTTTAAGCATGAAAATAACAGTTTTTCAACTTATCAATTGTCTTGACCTATTTGTTTTTTAGAGAAGCATTAGGTGTTTAACTCAATCTCTCTTTGACGATTTATGCAGAAAATCGTTTAGCCATGCATCTGGGTGTTTTAGCCTAGATGTTTTTCTATTTCCTAAGACCTAAGTGTTTTCTTTTGTTTTTCTATGTTTGGGAATTCTAGTTATGTGTTTTAGGTTTCAAGTTCTAAGTCTTTTGTTTTCACCTGTTGATGGATTGACAAATGTACCAAATCGCACAAGTAATATAAAATGGTAAGACCAAGTATCGTATCCTAGAAGACTCTCGACACTAAATAGTTGTGTGATGACTCGATTAATTAAGACTTAAATAAAGTGAAATTATTGGTTTAAGATGCAAGATCATAAATTTAAATATGAATGCAGTTTGATCACTAGCAGAGTAACACAAAGATGAACTAATGTTGTTTATAATGAGATGAGTATGTTGTTGGGTTAGATTTCACCAAGTTCCCTCTCATGTATGTAAGAATTCTTCTTTATGCATTAATGTTAACATCACTCACTAAATCACGTAAACCCGATCCCTCGTCAAATAAGCATGTCCTTAACCACCAGTTCATGTAATTCCTTGCATTCCTAGCAATTAAATGTGAAGATCAAGAGCTTAAGACGACCAAGACTTATACCCTCATCCCTGAGAAATATTACTCATGGGAGAATTCAACAAGAACCTGAATTGTAAGGAACCTCCTGGCACTCATGCAATTCATAAATCATGCGATGAATGAGTTAAACAAAGCATGTTATAAGCACAGATGAATTACTCTAACAATTAATGAACAAGCATATGGAATGAAGAATCAATTCAAATACATGAGAGTTCACAAGGTTACATCATTCCCCAACAACAAATAGAGTTTAGTTCCCCATAGACATGGAGAAACTAGATGAATAATGGAAAAGCATGAGATAGCAAAACCCTAAAAGTAGAGGAAGGACGCTTTCCTATCCAAATCCGCCTTCAGAGATTGGAAGAGTGTGCTATTTTACTGCTCTAGCCAGAGATATCAAACCTAGGATGTTTGGGTCCTTTAAATAGAGCGACAACAGAACAAAAACAAAAGCGCAAGCCCGAGTCAGTGGTACTCAAGCGCCCCACTTGGGGCGCCCGTGCGGCGAGCGGTGGTCTTCCATGCTCAAGGCTTTCAGAAGATGCCCAAGCTTCGAGCCTCCGGTGCTCAAGCGCCCCAAAAGGGGCGCCCGAGCGGTGAGCGGTGGTCTTCTGCGCCTAAGCCTCAGAGATGACGCCCAAGCTTTGTGCATCCGACGCTCAAGCGCCCGAAAAAGGGGTGCCCAGGTAATGAGCGGCACTTCCTACGCTTAAGCCTTCCAGAGGACGCCCAAGCTTCGTGTTGTTGGCGCTTAAGCGCCCTAAAAGGAGTGCCCAGGCGGCGAGTGGTGGTTTGCTGCGCTCAAGCCTCCAAAAAGGGCGCCCAAGCCTCGAGCTTCTTTCCTTCTGGTGCTTTTTCTGGACCTTTTATTGCTCTATCTCCTTAGCACTTTATCCCTGCTTTCCATATTAGCTCATTTTCTATCAAAACAAAGGGAATTAGTCATAAAATCATCAAATTCAACCTCAACTCTCTTATTCACACAACTTAACAGAAAAACATGATTACAAGTAAGTTTCTAAGCAGAAAAGGATGCATTTAGTATTTAAATTACATCACAGATAACGGTATTTTCAACCGTTATCATAACCCCAAACTTAGAACTTTGCTTGTCCTCAAGCAAAATAGATTGTAACTCAGCTTTTCAAAACAATCACTACAATGACTCAACCTTTTTCAAAAACTTTTTCTTCCAGAGAAGAAATCACTTTGGTCAACTCAGCCTATAGATGTCAGTTAAGATATACAGATGCTTTAATCAATTAAAATTAGTGTAATGCTCATGTACTTCAACAGATGTTATCCTTAAGAATGATCAATCAACCAAGCAGAGATGCAATCAGAAATTCAGAGAACTACTCCTCACCAAAGAAAGTGGTTCACTGAAGCACTCAAAAGTGTATCACTCAACTCACAGGTGTATAGTGAGGTGTTGGTGTCTTTTTTTCACTATGCTATCACAATGTCACATAAATTAACTTTTCCTTTCATTTAGCCACAATCAAACATACTCACAAGCAAGTTGTCATCACAAGGGCTTTTCATGGCTTGTAACTTGGCTGGGCTAAGAAGGAAATTGGTTTTTCTGGTCAACAAAGTCCTTGAGTTAACAGAGACATTTATGATTTCATCATTCAAGCACAAACTCTCTTTCTTTTTTCCAACTTTCCCTTGCATTGAGCTTTTCTTTTCATTTTCTTTTGCTTTTCAAGTACTCATTGCTTAGCTCAATGCTTTTTCTTTTCAATTTTCCCAGTAACCCCAAAGCTGAACCTTTATCAATACGTCATCAAATGTTCTCAACTTAACTCAAGGTAATGATTTTTTTAAGAAGGGTTTTCAAAACATGAATAAGGTTCAAGGTTCAAAGGGTAAAACAAATTGTTTTCTTTTCAGTGGATGAATTCATGTGAAGGCTAAAAGAATAAGGGATAACAAAAGATGACCTTGATCATATGAAACCTGCAAGCAAGTAGTTCAATCACAGAAAATTTGGACAAAATTATTCATGCTTCCAAAGTAATAGCAATCAAACTTTACCTCACACGGGTAAACTCTCAAGTCCCAGAATTCAGAAAAACAACATGCTCAGTATCTCAATCAAACTTTACTTCAACCACCTATTTCATACTCTATGAGCAATCACTTGTATATCAGCATATCATGCATTACTTCAACATCAATCCACACACTAGAATATCACAAAGAAATACTCATCACAAAACAATCACAGGTGAACCAAAGCAGTGTAGTTCATTAAAGCAAAGTACAATACAAAGCAAATAATTAAAAAGGAAACTAATAAAACAGAAACAAAATACAATCAATCAAAGCAAATAACACAAAAATAGAAAAATAAAATAAATCCTGGTCAAAACAAAGATGGCACCCTTCAGTAGGTGCCAGATACAAATCATCACTCCTCTTCAGAATCCTCATCCTCAGCATCCTCATCCATGGCTGAAGCTTCAACTGCTTTAGCTCTATCACCCTCCTGTGCTGGGTCAGCGGGCCATGCCACATAAGCTGCAAATTCATCCTAAGACATGAACTGTCTCTTAGGGAATGCGAACATCAGTGTCCTAAGCAGCGCCTGCTCGCCCCTGTATACGGCAGCCATCCNCACTCTCATATACTTTAGGAATTCATCATTCTTTTCATCAATTGCTAATGCCACTCTCTAAATCACCTTGCAAGAAGGCCTATCCGTAATT
Source organism: Vigna umbellata (assembly GCF_018835915.1). The sequence continues at coordinate 39,879 of NW_025912035.1, forward strand.
ACAAGTTCATACAATTCCTAGCATTCCTAATAATTAATTCTGAAGCACAGAAGCTTAAAGGCAACCAATATGCTATTGGGAGAATTTCCCCGGATCTAGATTTCCCCATACGTTCCCATATCGACAAAATCAATAATCATGGCATTGAATGAGTTAAACAAAGCAAGCTTTAAGCAAAGAGGAAAAACCCTAACTAATGATGAAAGAAAGCATGTATCTTAAAATAAGATGTTAACACAAATTCCATATATGAGAGTTTCACAAGACTACATTGATTCCCCAACAACAATACAAGGTTTAGTTCACCATATTCATGGTGAAACTAGATGAACAATAATGAAAGAATGAAAGATAGAACCCTAGAAAGATGAGGAGGTAGCCTGAGCATCCAAAATCTTCCTTCAAGGGGTGGAAAAACTGAGTGTTTGCTTTGTCTCAGCTAAAGATACAAACCCTAGGACGTCCTAAACCTTATATACTATCCTAAAATATACAGAAAATTAGGCCCAAGCCCAAAATAGTGCCGCTCAGCGGTAAACTACCGCTGAACGGTAAGTTCGTGAGTTGATTCTTCCTCCTCAGCGGCATTTTCACCCCTTAGCGGATCCAACGTGAGTTCCTAAGTGCCGCTCAACGGTAAACTGCCGCTGAGCGGTAGTTGCGACTTCTCCTTTTGCACTTTTTTATGTCTTTTCTGATTTCATCTCTATCCTTCTTCACTTCTTTTACCAAATTCACCTTAAAACCTGCATAAAACACTGAAATCAAGCATAAACCTGTCCAGCTCTCTTATTTCTAAAAATATGACTAAAAGCATGATTTCAAGTTCGTTTCTAAGTGTTAAAGGTTGCTTTTAGTATCAATTTTAAGCATGAAAATAACAGTTTTTCAACTTATCAATTGTCTTGACCTATTTGTTTTTTAGAGAAGCATTAGGTGTTTAACTCAATCTCTCTTTGACGATTTATGCAGAAAATCGTTTAGCCATGCATCTGGGTGTTTTAGCCTAGATGTTTTTCTATTTCCTAAGACCTAAGTGTTTTCTTTTGTTTTTCTATGTTTGGGAATTCTAGTTATGTGTTTTAGGTTTCAAGTTCTAAGTCTTTTGTTTTCACCTGTTGATGGATTGACAAATGTACCAAATCGCACAAGTAATATAAAATGGTAAGACCAAGTATCGTATCCTAGAAGACTCTCGACACTAAATAGTTGTGTGATGACTCGATTAATTAAGACTTAAATAAAGTGAAATTATTGGTTTAAGATGCAAGAACATAAATTTAAATATGAATGCAGTTTGATCACTAGCAGAGTAACACAAAGATGAACTAATGTTGTTTATAATGAGATGAGTATGTTGTTGGGTTAGATTTCACCAAGTTCCCTCTCATGTATGTAAGAATTCTTCTTTATGCATTAATGTTAACATCACTCACTAAATCACGTAAACCCGATCCCTCGACAAATAAGCATGTCCTTAACCACCAGTTCATGTAATTCCTTGCATTCCTAGCAATTAAATGTGAAGATCAAGAGCTTAAGACGACCAAGACTTATACCCTCATCCCTGAGAAATATTACTCATGGGAGAATTCAACAAGAACCTGAATTGTAAGGAACCTCCTGGCACTCATGCAATTCATAAATCATGCGATGAATGAGTTAAACAAAGCATGTTATAAGCACAGATGAATTACTCTAACAATTAATGAACAAGCATATGGAATGAAGAATCAATTCAAATACATGAGAGTTCACAAGGTTACATCATTCCCCAACAACAAATAGAGTTTAGTTCCCCATAGACATGGAGAAACTAGATGAATAATGGAAAAGCATGAGATAGCAAAACCCTAAAAGTAGAGGAAGGACGCTTTCCTATCCAAATCCGCCTTCAAAGATTGGAAGAGTGTGCTATTTTACTGCTCTAGCCAGAGATATCAAACCTAGGATGTTTGGGTCCTTTAAATAGAGCGACAACAGAACAAAAACAAAAGCGCAAGCCCGAGTCAGTGGTACTCAAGCGCCCCACTTGGGGCGCCCGTGCGGCGAGCGGTGGTCTTCCATGCTCAAGGCTTTCAGAAGATGCCCAAGCTTCGAGCCTCCGGTGCTCAAGCGCCCCAAAAGGGGCGCCCGAGCGGTGAGCGGTGGTCTTCTGCGCCTAAGCCTCAGAGATGACGCCCAAGCTTTGTGCATCCGACGCTCAAGCGCCCGAAAAAGGGGTGCCCAGGTAATGAGCGGCACTTCCTACGCTTAAGCCTTCCAGAGGACGCCCAAGCTTCGTGTTGTTGGCGCTTAAGCGCCCTAAAAGGAGTGCCCAGGCGGCGAGTGGTGGTTTGCTGCGCTCAAGCCTCCAAAAAGGGCGCCCAAGCCTCGAGCTTCTTTCCTTCTGGTGCTTTTTCTGGACCTTTTATTGCTCTATCTCCTTAGCACTTTATCCCTGCTTTCCATATTAGCTCATTTTCTATCAAAACAAAGGGAATTAGTCATAAAATCATCAAATTCAACCTCAACTCTCTTATTCACACAACTTAACAGAAAAACATGATTACAAGTAAGTTTTTAAGCAGAAAAGGATGCATTTAGTATTTAAATTACATCACAGATAACGGTATTTTCAACCGTTATCATAACCCCAAACTTAGAACTTTGCTTGTCCTCAAGCAAAATAGATTGTAACTCAGCTTTTCAAAACAATCACTACAATGACTCAACCTTTTTCAAAAACTTTTTCTTCCAGAGAAGAAATCACTTTGGTCAACTCAGCCTATAGATGTCAGTTAAGATATACAGATGCTTTAATCAATTAAAATTAGTGTAATGCTCATGTACTTCAACAGATGTTATCCTTAAGAATGATCAATCAACCAAGCAGAGATGCAATCAGAAATTCAGAGAACTACTCCTCACCAAAGAAAGTGGTTCACTGAAGCACTCAAAAGTGTATCACTCAACTCACAGGTGTATAGTGAGGTGTTGGTGTCTTTTTTTCACTATGCTATCACAATGTCACATAAATTAACTTTTCCTTTCATTTAGCCACAATCAAACATACTCACAAGCAATTTGTCATCACAATGGCTTTTCATGGCTTGTAACTTGGCTGGGCTAAGAAGGAAATTGGTTTTTCTGGTCAACAAAGTCCTTGAGTTAACAGAGACATTTATGATTTCATCATTCAAGCACAAACTCTCTTTCTTTTTTCCAACTTTCCCTTGCATTGAGCTTTTCTTTTCATTTTCTTTTGCTTTTCAAGTACTCATTGCTTAGCTCAATGCTTTTTCTTTTCAATTTTCCCAGTAACCCCAAAGCTGAACCTTTATCAATACGTCATCAAATGTTCTCAACTTAACTCAAGGTAATGATTTTTTTAAGAAGGGTTTTCAAAACATGAATAAGGTTCAAGGTTCAAAGGGTAAAACAAATTGTTTTCTTTTCAGTGGATGAATTCATGTGAAGGCTAAAAGAATAAGGGATAACAAAAGATGACCTTGATCATATGAAACCTGCAAGCAAGTAGTTCAATCACAGAAAATTTGGACAAAATTATTCATGCTTCCAAAGTAATAGCAATCAAACTTTACCTCACACGGGTAAACTCTCAAGTCCCAGAATTCAGAAAAACAACATGCTCAGTATCTCAATCAAACTTTACTTCAACCACCTATTTCATACTCTATGAGCAATCACTTGTATATCAGCATATCATGCATTACTTCAACATCAATCCACACACTAGAATATCACAAAGAAATACTCATCACAAATCAATCACAGGTGAACCAAAGCAGTGTAGTTCATTAAAGCAAAGTACAATACAAAGCAAATAATTAAAAAGGAAACTAATAAAACAGAAACAAAATACAATCAATCAAAGCAAATAACACAAAAATAGAAAAATAAAATAAATCCTGGTCAAAACAAAGATGGCACCCTTCAGTAGGTGCCAGATACAAATCATCACTCCTCTTCAGAATCCTCATCCTCAGCATCCTCATCCATGGCTGAAGCTTCAACTGCTTTAGCTCTATCACCCTCCTGTGCTGGGTCAGCGGGCCATGCCACATAAGCTGCAAATTCATCCTAAGACATGAACTGTCTCTTAGGGAATGCGAACATCAGTGTCCTAAGCAGCGCCTGCTCGCCCCTGTATACGGCAGCCATCCTAGCATCTAGTGGAGAATAGTACAGTCCCGCATCTAGAAAGGAACGACCTCATGAACCGGCTCCTGAGCTGGTGGTGGCGCCCTCCTGTGTGCCCTAGGTTGCTGTGGTGGTGGCTCTGGATGGCCTGGCTCATCCACTGCACAATAGTGAGTAAAGTAAGCTACGTCCAGCTCCTTTCTTGGACGCTACAGTGGTGGTCTAGAAACATCAATGCCTGCGGCCTCACAAAGGTGGGTGATTGATGACAAATTTATGAACACCGAAAAACGGCGCCAAAAACTTGTTTAACCCTCGACAAGTGTGACCGAATCGTATCAAGTAATAAACTCGGTAAGACCAAGTATCGTTCTCCCAAAGGACTCACGGCCTAGTTAGTTATATGATTTATTGATTATTTAAGACTTGTGAAAATATTCAAATTCTTGAGGTTTCAAATGCAAAAGACAAAAAGTAAACATGTATGCATGTGATGATCAATGAGAAAGAAGAACACAAACACTGAATGAATTATATGGATGAGTATGTTGTTGGGGTAATCAATTTCATCTTATCCACTCTCATATATTTTACGAATTCATCATTCTTTTCATCAATGTTAATGCCACTCTCTAAATCACCTTGCAAGAAAGCCTATCCTTATTTACGAGTTCATACAATTCCTAGCACCCTAATAATTAATTCTGAAGCACAGAAGCTTAAAGGCAACCAACCCTCATATCCCTATGTCTAGGCAATATGCTATTGGGAGAATTTTCCCTGATCTAGATTTCCCCGTATGTTCCCATATCGACAAAATCAATAATCATGACATCGAATGAGTTAAACAATGCATGCTTTGAGCAAAGAGGAAAAACCCTAACTATTAATGAAAGAAAGCATGTCTCTCAAATAAGATGTTTAAACACAACTTCCATATATGAGAGCTTCAAAAGATTACATTGATTCCCCAACAACAAGAAGAGTTTAGTTCACCATATTCATGGTGAAACTAGATGGAATATAATGAAAGAGTGAAAGATAGAACCCCTGAAAGATGAGTAGGTAGCCTTAACATCCAAGATCTTCCTCCAAGGGGTGGAAAAGTGAGTGTTTGCTTCGTACTCTGCCAAAGAAACAAACCCTAGGAAGTCCTAAAGCTTGTATACTATTCGAAATATTAAAAAAAAGTGGGCCTAAGCCCAAAAGACCACCGCTCAGCAATAAACTACCACTTAGCAGTACCAGCGCGTTGTCAATTCTCCCCTCAACTGCATTTTCACCCCTCAGCGGAACCAACGGGTGTTCTTGAGTGCCGCTCATCGTTAAACTTGCGTTGAGTGGTACTTGTGGCTTCTCTTCTTTTGCACTTTTTGAGTTCTTTTCTGATGCTATCTCTATCCTTCTTCACTTCTTTCATCAAATTCATCTTAAAACCTGCATAATACACTGAAATCAAGCATAAACCTGTTCAACTCTCTTATTTCTAAAAATATGAACAAAAGCATGATTCTAAGCTAGTTTCTGAGTGTTAAAGGTTGCTTTTAGTATCAATTTTAAGCATGAAAATAACCGTTTTTTCAAGTGTTACCAGTGATAATGAATGATGTCCCACAGGTGCCTTGCTGGTTGCACCACGGGCACAACTCTGAATCTCATCGGCTATGACCTGTTCTATGTTAATGTTAAGGCCCTTGAGAATATAGTAGAGGATGATAACCCTATGAACAATGATGTCTGAAACATGGGAGTCGTGCTGGATGTTGGCATGAGAGAATGTCATCCAATACTTCGCCAGAGGTGTCAGATAGGGTCTAGTAAGGTGGATGGGTTCCCCAGACCTGTTCCTCTGAAAATGCCCTCAAGGAACACATAAGGTCCGCTCCACATCCTCATAATCCACCCCTTCCAGCATGGATGAGGCAAACTGACATGGCTCCTCCTCCCACTCTATACCAAGGAAGCAGTTAATAGCATCAGCATAAAAAATAACCATCTTACCCCTCACGTAGCTGAAGTACGTATCATCTTCTCCCTCCAATGCTTTGGCACTTGTGTAAAACTCTTTGACTATGTCAACATTGGCGGGAGAGGGGTAGACTGTCAGGTGGCCCCAGTCTCTATTGTTCAGCTCCCTTACAAACTAGGGAGGATGGTGTTGATGGATTGGCAAGTGTACCAAATCGCACAAGTAATATAAAATGGTAAGACAAAGTATCGTATCCTAGAGGACTCTCGGCACCAAACACTCGTTCGATAAATTAATTAATTAAGACTTAAAAGAAATAAGATCATTGGTTTGCGATGCAAAACCATAAAATAAAATATGAATAAAAATTGATCAATAGTAGAGTAACACAAAGATGAACGAATGTTGTTTAATATGAGATGAATATGTTGTTGGGGTTAGATTTCACCAGGTTCCCTCTCATGTATATAAGAATTCCTCTTTATGCATTATTGTTAATGTCACTCACTAAAGTACTTAGATTCCAATCCCTTGGCGCAATAAGTCTGCCTTAATTCCTATTTCTTTCAATTCCTAGCGTTCCTAGAAAATTAAGTTTGAAGATCAAGAGCTTAAGACGACCAAGTACTCATACCCTCATCCCTAAGAAATATTACCCTTGGGAGAATTCAACAAGAACCTGAAATTGTAAGGAACCTCCTGACACTCATGCAATTCATAAATCATGCAACTAAATGAGTTAAAAAAAGCAAGCATTAAAACAGATGAATTCCCTAACAATTAATGAATAAAGCATATATGATTAAGAATCAATTCAAATACATGAGAGTTCACAAGGTTACATCATTCCCCAACAACAAATAGAGTTTAATTCCCCATAGACATGAAGAAACTAGATGTACAATGGAAAAACATGAGATAGTAAAACCCTAAGAGTAGAAGAGGAAGCTTCCGCCTCTAGATCCGCCTCCAGATCTGCCTTTAGAGAGTAAAAGAGTGTGTTGTTGTGTTGCCCCAGCTATAGATACCAAACCTAGAGCGTCGGGATCCTTTAAATAGAGTCGAAAAAGAGTAGAAACAGGACCCGGTCCAAAAGAGTCAAAACAGAGCAAAAAATGGGCCTACTTCACGAAGCACGATGCTCGGGCACCCCTTTTTGGGCGCCCGGGCGGTTGGCGTCGATTTCTGGCCGCCCAAGCTTCGCGGTTGACTTTTTTGCACTCTGATTGATTTTTCTACACTCTGGTTGACTTTTCTGCATATCAACTATTTGGTACTTTAACTCTTCCTTCAAATCATTCCAATAGCCTACAAAGTCAAGGGAATTTGGTGATAAAACCTTCAAGTATAAGCTCCACTCTCTTATTCACAAAACTAAAGCAAAAACATGAGTCAAAGCAGGTTTCTAAATCAAAAAGGGTGCATTTAGTATCAAAATTACATCACAAATAACAGTATTTTAAACCGTTATCACAACCCCAAACTTAGAACTTTGCTTATCCTCAAAAAGGGGCGCCCGGGCGGCGAACGGCGGTTTGTTGCGCTCAAGCCTCCAAAAAGGGCGCCCAAGCCTCGAGCTTCTTTTCTTTTGGTTCTTTTTCTGGACCTTTCTGAGCTCTATCTCCTTAGCACTTTATCCCTGCTTTCCATATTAGCTCATTTTCTATCAAAGCAAAGGGAATTATTCATAAAATCATCAAATTCAACCTCAACTCTCTCATTCACACAACTTAACAGAAAAATATGATTCCAAGCAAGTTTCTAAGCAGAAAAGTGTGCATTTAGTATTAAAATTACATCACAAATAACGGTATTTTCAACCGTTATCACCACCCTATGTTTTTGTGATTGTTATTCTAAGTTGTGTTCTAGAGTCTTGAGTTGTTTGTCTTAATCCTTAGTTTAGCTTTTTGTTGATTAATTGTTTCTCTTAGATGATTATTGACAATTTTTGGTTATGTTCTTCCTAACTAAGGTTTTATCCTAGATTTGTATCCTATTGTTTCAAGCCTTTTTTTTTCTACTCTATTTCCTGGGTAGTTGTATTTTCATTTCCCTTTCTTGGCTTATGACTTTGTGTTCATTTATCCAGGGTTCTCTTATTTCTTCTGGCTTAGAGTTGATTTTCTATCTTAAGATTGGGTTATTCTATCTTAGTGTCTAACTAAAGGTTGGTTTCCTACTTTAGGTTTGGGGTTTTCTGACTTAGTGTTTTTCTATCCTAGTGTCTAACTATAAAGGTTGGTTTCCTAGTTTAGGTTTGGGGTTTTCTGACTTAATGTTTTACTATCCTAAGGTTTTTCATTTCCTTAGCCTAGATGTTTTAGCCTATGTGGTTTGCTAAGTGTTTTTTTGGTTTTAAGGTTAGCTTTCCAGACATAAAGACTTTTTCATTTCATGTTATTTAGTTAAACTTCAAAACCAAGATCAAGGTTTCTATTGGACGATCATGTCTTATATTGACAACCTATTAGACGAGCTTGTCTTATCTTGGCATTTTTTAGTTCACTACAAGTTTTAATAGTTCAATGTAGTTCAATTGATTTTACCCACCCCTAACTGAAAGCACTCCTTATTCTTTATACTCCTATCTCTCTTATTCAAAATGTTTTAACTCTCACGCTATTTTTTGTTTGTTTACTTATGATACACTTGAGCCTACATCCTTCAAAGAAGCCAATCATTTTGATTGTTGGCGGAAAGCTATAATTGTTAAGATAGAAGCTCTTAAAAGAAATAAGACTTGGTCATTGATAACGATTGAAAAACTGTTATTTTTATACTTAATTTTGACCTTAAAGACAACCTTTATGACTTAGAAACTAGCTTGGAATCATGTTTTTGTTTAAGTTTTGGAAATAAGAGAGTTGGATAGGTTTTATGCTTTGTTTTCCTTGTTTTTGCAGGTTTTAAGATGAATTGAATGGAAGAAGTGAAGTATTCAGAAGTTGGACTCAAAAAAGGAAGAAAAAGTGCATAAAAGAAGAGCCGCAAGTACCGCTCAACGCCACTTTTACGCACTTTGAAGTCCCGCAGTCAACGCTGAGGGGAAAAATTGCAGCTGAGCATCAAATAGAAGAACCACACTTACCGCTGAGCGCCACTTTATTGGGCCTTGGGCCAATTTTCTGTAATTTTTAGGAAGTTATATAAGGTTTTGGCCAAATTAGGTTTAGTATTTTTGGCGAGAACGAAGAAAAATCACACTTTCTTCACCCCTTGGAGTAGGATTTTGGATGCTCAAGCTCCACTCTTCAAATTCTAGGGTTCTATCTTTCATTCTTTCATTATTTTTCATCTAGTTTCACCATGATTATGGTGAACTAAACCTTCATTGTTGTTAGGGAATCAATGTAATCCTTTGAAACTCTCGTGTATTGAATTGGTTCTTTAATCTATATGTTTTCTTTCATTAATTGTTAGGGTTTTTCTTCTATACTCTATGCATGCTTTGTTTAACTCATTCAATTGCATGATCATTGATGTTATTTGTATGGACACATATGAGTAAATCTAGAACTGATGAAATTCTCCCAAGAGTAATATTTCCTAGACATAGGGATAGGAGGATTGGTTGTCTTTAAGCTTCTGTGCGAATGTAATGCATGAATAATTGCTAGGGAGACAAGACATTGTAAACTAGTGATTAGGAGTAGGCTTTCTTCACCAAGACATCGGGTTTAAGGTAAATTAGAAAGTGACATTAACATTAATGAAGAAAGATGAATTCTTGAATACATGAGAGTGGATAGGATGAATTGAAAACACCAACAACATCATCATTCCATAATTTACATCAATCACCTTTTCTTCTTTCGATCCAATTGATCAACACATGCATTCATATTTAATTTTCAGTATTTGCATTTAAACCTACAAGAATTCGTTCACAAGTCTAATTTAATCAACAAATCACATAATTATTTAGGCCGTGAGTTCTTTGGGAAACGATACTTGGTCTTACCATTTTATTATTACTTGATACGATTCGGTTACACTTGCCGAGGATTAATAGTCATTAATAAGTCTTCCTCTGGGAAAGAAAGCTGTAACGTGTAAATGGGTCTACAAAACCAAATTCAAAAAAGATGGCTCAATAGAAAGACATAAAGCAAGGCTTGTGGCAAAGGGTTTCATTTAAATAAAGGGGGTTCGTGTTTTCAAAAAAAATCTCCTATAGTTAAGCTAACTACTATTTGGTTTCTTCTCTCCATTGCTATTTCTTTTGGTTGGTTTTTACATCAACTAGATGTTGATAACACTATTCTACATGAAGAGTTGGATCAAGAGGTTTATAGGAATCCACCACCTGGTTTACAACTTTCTTCTCCAAAATTAGTTTGCAAACTTCATAAATCCTTATATGGATTGTGACAAGCAAGCAAATAGTGGAATATCAAAACTCACTACTACCTTGCTCAATTATGGTTTCACTCAAAGTAGAGTTTATTACTCTTTATTTGTGTAACAAACTCTTGATTAGTTTACAACCCTCTTAGTCTATATCGATAACAAGGTTATTATTGGTAATAATCTCAATATCATACATAGGACATATCAAATCTTATCTTCATGATTAGTTCCACATTGGACCTAGGTGATTTGTGGTATTTCTTAGGATTTAAGGTTTCTCGTTCTCAACGTAGTTTAGTTTTCAATCAATGAAAGTACTGTCTTGATATTTTATCTGCGTTTGGTTTAATTGGTAGTAAACACTAGTAAAAAAAGAGGATTTGAAAGCGCCACATACGCATCGGTTTAAGCAAACCCGAAGCGTATAAAAACGCGGTGGCAGAACCGTAAATAAAGCTACCTTATATGGCTCGGTTGCTCCAAACCCCGATGCCTAAAGCACGATATTAACTTGGTTCTAAGCAAAACCGAGGCATATGTCTCTACCTCATACCTGCCACCACCTGCCACGCGCTACTAACTCGGTTCTGATGAGAACCGAGGCGTAAAGGTCACCTTACTAACTCGGTTGACACTAAACCGATGCCTAAACTCACCTTCCAATTCGGTTTTAAGAAGAACCGAGGCATATCTCTTTGCTTCAGACCTGCCACCAGACTTGTCCCCACCTGCCAGACAAGACTTGCGAGGCT